>JBCEWE010001946.1:0-21139 GCA_039877035.1 Silurus lanzhouensis
TGCCATGGGAAGTGCAGCTCTCAGTCATCTATTCCATTCATGATCTGGCACCCAGCAACCCTGAAGCAGCTCTGAAGACTTTGGAATCATGGAGGAAAAACAGCACACAGCGCGTTCCCCCAGCCGTCATCAAATGCATTACGCAAATCAGCTTCCTTTGTCGTCAGACCGAGTCACAAAGATCATAATCGTGATTTATCTCTAAAACTTTGTACATTCTGAAGACCCCCACAACAGCACAGAGCTCCTGGATTCTGTACCAGTCTTTGACATTGACAGCTTCGAGGATCTGTTTAAGCAACTTGAAGAGATGAAAAATGATTCAGGAATAGAGGAAGATGGTGAAATTCGAACGTTTCATCCACTTTATTGTGCATGTTGTTTTACCATCTTAAATTTATAATAAATTATAATTTAAAGTTTTATTTAAAGAAAAATAATTTCAATCATGTCTAATGTCTCTTTATCACAGAAAGCATTCTGACATATAAAGCACTTAACGGTCTCGCACCGCAGATCTGAGTGAACTTCTGTACCAGTATGATCCTCCACGCCTACTTAGATCAAAAGGTGCTGGCTATCTGTTGGTTCCTCAAATAATGAAGACTACAGCAGGGGGCAGATCTTTCTCTTATAAAGCCCCACAGTTATGGAACAGCCTTCCAATCAGTGTTCGGGACTCGGACACAGTCTCAGTGTTCAAGTCGAGGTTAAAACGTATTTATTTAGTCAAGTCTTTGATCAGTAGATTTTTCTTAGGTAAGGTGCAGATCTGGAGGGAGCATGGATATAGAGTGTTTGGTGAACTGGGATATTTGTATGCTGTCGTCCCCTCACATTCACACGTTCACTCAGGTTTGTTGACGGTGGTGTGGTGGGTCGTCTCTTATCCCAGAGATCCCTCATGTCTGTGTTACCTTCTGGTCCCTTCTTTTAGTTATGCTGCCATAGCGAGTCTTGCCGGAGTCCAAACTGCACAGTGACATTAACTTTCATACACCAATAGTTACACTTAATAATCCATATCCTTCTCTTCCCGTCACCCTCTCTCTCTCTCTCTCTCTCTCTCTCTCTCTCTCTCTCTCTCTCTCGGTCGAGTTAAACATGCTCCTGAGGCTCCAGTGACCCACTGTTCCTGCCCCTCTACCCCTCCGTGGATTTCACACTTCTGTGCAGCTTGGACGGTCTTTCCTCAACACCTTGGGTGGTTCCATGTAATTCCAGAGTAGAACGGGTGCTTTGAGGATGGTTTGGACTGTAGTTGGTGTCGGCGGTCTGCTGCACTGACTCGGGAGTGCAGTTTGCTTCTTGTCATCATCACTGCACCCTGCAACTTTGTATATCTGCTTCAAATGGACATTTGGTGCAACCCAGATGAGGATGGGTTCCCTCTTGAGTCTGGTTCTCTCAAGGTTTCTTCCTTATGCATCTCGGGGAGTTTTTCCTTGCCACAGTTGCTCATCAGGGCAAACATACTTACAAAGAACATATTTACATTTAATCACCACATTATCTGTGTAAAGCTGCTTTGAGACAATGTTCATTGTTAAAAGCGCTATACAAATAAAAATGAATTGAATTAAATTCAATTACTGCCCCTCAATCACCGCCTGCTTCTTTTTTTTTTCCTTCAAAGTTTTACATTGTTCTGATATCAGATGCCCCAAGAAATTTACCTGTTGTACAAATTGCAGTTTAGACACAGAAGCTTTGTGTATGTAAAAAAAATTGTTTTATTTAAGACTGCATGAAACCAGATGAGGAAAATATTCTTGTATTCATTAATATTCTGATTTAAAGTCTATTCTAAAAGTTTTAAATACTGTAATAATGTCTGGGTTTTCAGAGATCCGAGATTTTGTAACATCTCATTTTTGAGTCACATGATATGTTTTAACAATATTTGACTATATAGTTGTGTTAATTTGGGGATTTGTGTTATTTGTAATTCGAAATTTGGTAATGTTTGTTTATAACTTGGTTTATTTAAAAAAGCAACATTTGATGTAAAATTCCCTTACAAGTGTAGTACAGTGTAATTCATCGTGATACCGCTAGGAGGAGCTAAAGGTTTAGTAGAACATTACTGCCATCTAGTGGACATCGAACACTTTTTAAAATGAAGTGGAAGATTAAACAGTACTGTATGATAAAGAAGTGTTTAAAGACATTTATGTGCAGGAAGACCAGATGTAATTATTCTTACTGTTTGTGTTTCATTTATAATGTGACCCAGACAGCACCTATTTTATAGTTTCACTGGAAACAATTTAAAATAAGGCTACTGTTTAGATACAAGCCGTGTAACAGACACTGTCTTTCATTAAGCCTGTGTAAAGTTCATTTACGGCTTATAGGACAGGTGCGGCTTATTTATGTTCAAAATAAACATATTACGGAAATTACGAAATTGCGGTAGGTTTTTGCTAAACTTTTTCTACTTTAAAACCAAAGAAATCATTGACACTTTTCTTTCACTTGAACAAGCTTTTTTCTTGAAGAATTTACTTTAATTAAAGTCCACAGCAGCAGGTGTGCTAAACTGATTTGGTGAGACGGATAACAACCTTCATCTTCTTCTACACAGCACTGAATATCAACACCTCATACCATAACCATGCACGCACGCACGCACACACGCACACACACGCATGCACACACACGCACACGCACACACACACACACACACACACAAACAAGACTTTGTCTTACACTTCCAGTGACTGTAGCTGAAGCAGAAAGAAGCTTTTTAAAACTGAAACTAATGAAATCATACCTGAGATCCACCATGTCACAAGAGCACTTCAGCAGCCTCGCTGTCATAAACATCTACTATACAAGTGCTGGTCAGATTTGCAACGATGATGTAATTGATGACTTTGCATCAAACAAAGCAAGAAAGGTCTGTTTTTAGTGAAATTACTTTGTAGTGAAAAATTTATTTAATTTGTTTGTTGTGTGAATTGCCAATGGCCAATTTGTTTATTGATCATTGTGTGAATTGCCAATATATTTTATTTATGTATTTACTGTACATTCGTATTAAAGATAAAGTAAGTGCAGATTGTTGTCAGTTATTTATCTTTTTAGGTGGCAGCAGGATGGGGGCAGGTCATGACGTGGAAAGGAGACTCTCTGCTTGCAGGCTTCCTGTGACGTAGCTTCCTGTGTTTGACTTGTATTTCTCTCTGCATTTTTAAACAAACTTTACTATTTATCTCTCCTTTTTTCCTCTTTTAATAATCCTAAATTGTTTTTTGTCTTCCTGACTTGTGTCTGTAGTTAGTTTACTCGACTATCACTGGTGTTGACTATATTCATTCCCTCTCACTGTATCACATCTCTGCATCTGAACTCTATCTGCTATTATGAGCACTATGCCGGCTGTGTGTCTGCCTTTGAGCACAGGTGACGATTAGTTCGAGTTGAGAAGGGTGCAGATAAAGATGGAGGCTTTTCAGAAACAGGTAAAGCATGCCCAGTTGCTAGAGCGGAAAGCGGTGCTGGAAACATCCCGGGCGGACGCTCACTCATCTCAGGTAAATTCCCGGGTTGAACCTAACGCTCCCAGCACCTCAACTCTGCGTGTTTCTCGAAGTGTCGGCTGCAGGGATGTTCTACTATAATGATCAGGCCGTGTACAACCAGACTCCATTCCCAATGGTCCCTCTATTGCAGCAACATCCATCTACCAAGAGGAAGAGGAAAACGGTGCGTGTGCTTACTCTTTGTTTCAGTACTGGTTCATTTACTGAGTAAATGTGCTATCATGTGCTATTTATTTCCCATTAAGATCGTTGTCCGAGATCCTAACCAGGACAACAAGGACATCACGGAGGAGATCATATCAGAAGCTGGCAGGAGTCGGAAGCCCACTCTGCCAGTGGGAAATGTCTTTTCCGTCCCTATGCCTCTGCAGGTAACAGTCACACACACATTCATAGAGGAAGCAGATTCTTCTGGCTAAAAGCTCACCAGCCTTCCTCCTTATATTTACCTGTATTACCATTTCCCTTTTCCACTATTTTTTACTCATGTGAGCCCGGTCCTGCACAAGCCGTCACACCAAAGCCAGGTGCCAACACTGGAGTGTTTCTTTAAATAACTATAAATAAATATATAAATGCTGTCGTTCACTTCGGTGAATGTGTGAAACCTACATTTACACTACAAATTCACAGTAATCCTGGTGTTTTATTATTAATTGGGTGTGTTTGTGTGTTAGGATAAGCCAGAGCTCGCTTTCCAGCAGTCTGACTTTGACCTTGAGCCAGTCTCAACCACAGTCGAGAATTCCAGTGTGTCTCCTGTGATTGTGGAGCATCTGGCTTCAGCAGAAACACCAGCAGATGAGATCGAAGCGCAGGAAGCCGAGCTGCCGAACAACCAACCCGAGCCCAGCTCTGAGGAGGAAAGCAACGATGGGGTCCTTTCACCTGTGGAAGAGCCCAACAACAACACCATGCACAGTGAGACCTACTTCTTCTGACTCGCACACTTCATCATGTTTTTCACTACTTTTCATGTCTGCTTTTGCTCGTTCCTTCCTCAGAGCCAGAGATGGAGAATAAGAGGATACAATATAGTAGAGACTTTCTTTTGAGCATCCAGTTCATGCCTGATTGTATGCAGAAGCCAGAGGGGCTTCCACCCATACCTGATGTGGTGCTACACAAGGTAAGCCCCCTGACATGTGGGCTTTATTTTAACTTTAAAACCAAATAAGGAATATTGTTTCACAGATCATCAGTAATATATAAATTATATCAGTAATATCTCAAATATTTTGCCTTCTTTTTTTCCTTTATAACGTTTGCCCTTTTAGCAGCCGAATGCAATTTGGAGGCGCCTCCACCCTGCAAGTTCCTCTTGAATGTGCCTATGAATGAAGAGGTAGAGTTGAAGAAGGCTGAGGATGCCTGGAAGCCTTCCATGAAAAGAAGGAATTCCACAGAGGACCCACCGAAACCAGAAAACTGAGGTTAGCACATGACTCTGCAGTTGCACACTGTCGTTGCAGAAAGATCTACATTTCACACTCGCTGTCTGTGCAATAAATTGGTCTGTTGGATGCAGATATTATTTTAAAATACAGTCGTGCTGATGTTGTGATAGCGAGATTTTAAGGCGTACTATGGAAGCTTTCCCAGGGCCATTCAACTGCTACAAAACCTATGTTCCTCTCAAAACACCTTTCTCCTACTTCCTGGAACTGGTCAGTGAAACAGAATCAGTTAGAATAATAAAATGACTTTTATTTCCCTCGATATCTCACTGATGTCTTTTCCCTCAGACCACAACATTGTACGACTCAACCGATGCAGCTGCAGTGGTGCATAAGCAGATATTTCCTGATCTATTCCATAATTGTCACAAATCAGGTGGTCAATATCCTCTGATTCCCACCGTCATGTGCATCTGTGAGAGTGGCAGGTGTGGATACTATGGAGTGCCTCTGTCCTGTGGAAGTCACATCGCCAACAAGATCATGACTGCTGTTTCCTGTCTTCATGTCTGCCATCCCAAAGTGGCCTCTGTTGTGATGTCAGTGTTTCCAGATGACTCTAGAGATCCAGAACTTCCGAGTTGTGTTACCTGTAGAGCGTACAAATTGAAGAACCGGAGCAAGGTGAAACCACCACCATGTTTCAACTGC
Organism: Silurus lanzhouensis; assembly: GCA_039877035.1. Lineage (NCBI taxonomy): Eukaryota > Metazoa > Chordata > Actinopteri > Siluriformes > Siluridae > Silurus > Silurus lanzhouensis. Next base: position 5,657 of record JBCEWE010001946.1, read on the forward strand.
AATCAGCTGTTTTGTCTACCTAAACACACAAAAAATAAAAATACTCCTGGTAACTGTGCTGAGACTGAAGCCAGAAGTAAATACTTGATTGCTACAAATAATATGGCCACAATTTCCAACAGCCACTAGTTAAAACATTTAGTACAAACAATGACAGATTACTTTGATGGATTGATGACAGGATGAATGGAAAAAATATCTGAGGAAAACAGAAGTCGCTACAGCATCAAACAAGTTTATGATGATGATACTACAAAAGCATTCAGTGTAAATTCACAGCGATCAGTGTTCTATTTTGTTTGTTATTTATTTGTTATTAATTTGGTTATTTGTAAATACATTTATCAAATCGCTTTCGCTATACTTTTTTTTGTTTGTTCATATAGTGTATTTCAATGTGGATAACGAGGATTTTGTGCTCAACAAGACATGCACAACATGAAATAAACATTTGATCACAGTGTTCTAGTCTTGTAGTTATTTGTTTGGTATTATTTGTTATTTATTTCTTCTTCTTCTTCCTTCGGCTGCTCCCATTAGGGGGTGCCACAGCGGATCATCCGTCTCCATACCCCCCCTCTCCTCTACATCTGCCTCTTTCATACCAACTACAGCCATGACTTCCTTCACCAGATCCATAAACCTTCTCCTTGGTCTTCCTCTTTTCCTCCTTGCTGGTGTCTCCATCCTCAGCATTCTCCTACTGATATACCCCATGTCCCTCCTCTGCACATGTCCAAACCATCTCAATCACACCTTCCTCACCTTGTCTCCAAAACGTCTCCAAAAACGTCATTTCTAATCCTGTCCATCGTCGTCACTCTTAACGAACATCTCAACATCTTCAGCTCTGCTAACTCCAGCTCCACCTCCTTTCTTTTACTCAATGTCACTGTCTCTAAACCATACATACTCTCCCTTATCACTTCTGCAGTAGTTTCCCAATCATCCAGCACCTCTTCACCACCACCGAGCCCCTGTCTGACCTCCTCACTGAATCTCACACTACACTCTTTCCTCTTTCACCATCTTATTCTTCTTTCAGTCTTTACTCTTCTCCTCTTCTTCTTCACCTCCAAAATCATCCTACAGGCCACCATCTGATGCTGTCTAGCTACACTGTCCCCTGCCATCACCTTCCTGTCTCCAATCTCCTTCAGGTTGCATCTCCTCCATAGAACATCGTCCACCTGTGTGCACCTTCCTCCACTCTTATACATCGCCCTATGATCCTCCTTCTTATTAAAATAAGTGTTCACCACTGCCATTTAGCAAAATCCACCACCATCTCCCCTTCCACATTCCTCTCCTTAAAGCCATGTTTTATGCTGGATGTCCTTTATAACACAATCCTCCACATTTATCCGGACTTGAGACCGACACTAAGAGTGAGCTGACTTGTGCATCCCTTATGACTGTGTTTTTCATTAAACACTGTAAACACACACACACACACACACACACACACACACACACACACACACACACACACACACACACACTACACTTCCACTCTGTAAGTCTATAATGTATTAAAATACTAAAGTAAAAATATTTCTGTGTGATTTATCAGAAGTATTTAGTGTTTGATTTTAGACATTAAGGGATCTCACTGACTCAAAATATCAAGAAAATAAAAAGATAATATTAATTATAAATAAGTGTTATTTATAATTGAATAATGCATAATTCTCCTATTGTTCCTAATATTATGCTAAATGATGTTCTGTATCACTAGATGATATTGTGTAAAAGGTTTGTGAAGATCGATGATCTCTGATCATGTAAAGGATTTATATGAGAGATTGAAAATCAGGAAGCTCTTGAAGCTGGAATTAAACTTAGAAACACTGAAGTCCATCTCATCATGTCCTCAAAGCTTTGACCTCGAATGTACTCTTTGGTTCCTGGTAACTGAAGGCCATGTTCAAAGGTTCCTTAAGGTTGTTATTGGTAAGATGGAGCCTGTTACCTTCATTAGCAAACACTTTTCCATCCTCATACCCTATCAGCACCAGTTCATCTTCGAGGGAGTCACAGGTGAACTCCTTAAAAACACCAATCACCTACACGTACATGTGATCTGGGAGGTAGAACTCCTACCACTCCTCTAATATCTCAGGTTCATTTCTGTATGATGTTTCTGCCAAGGATCCGATGAGTGTGGGTGTGGATGAGTGTGTAATGGTCAGTGATATGAGCGTCATGGTCAGTGATTTGAGTGTGATGGTCAGTGATGAGTGTGTTATGGTCAGTAGTGAGTGTGATGGTCAGTGATGTGAGTGTGATGATCAGTGTTAAGTGTGATGATCAGTGATGTGATTGTGATGGTCAGTGATGAGTGTGATGGTCAGTGATAAGTGTGATGGTCAGTGATGTGAATGTAATGGTCAGTGATGAGTGTGATGGTCAGTGATGTGAGTGTGATGATCAGTGATTAGTGTGATGATCAGTGATTAGTGTGATGATCAGTGATGAGTGTGATGATCAGTGATGTGAATATGACGGTCAGTGATGATTGTGATGGTCATGTGATGGTCAGTGATGTGAGTAATAGTCAGTGACGAGTGTGATAGTCAGTGATAAATGTGTGATGATCAGTGATGAGTGTGATGATCAGTGTATTTCCAGTAGATTAACACCTGAAAATACTGTCTGGAGCTGAAGAACCTACAGCTTCTTTTACTCCACATTCAGATTTCAAAGATTTCACTTTACATGTTTCTCCTTTTCTCTCTATTGTTTAGTGATGCGAGTGTGATGGTCAGTGATGAGTGTGATGGTCAGTCATGTGAGTGTGATGATCAGTGATGTGAATGAGATGGTCAGTGATGAGTGTGATGGTCAGTGATGAGTGTGATAGGTCAGTGATGTGTGTAATGATCAGTGATGAGTGTGATGGTCAGTGATGTGTGTAATGATCAGTGATGAGTGTGATGGTCAGTGATGTGTGTAATGATCAGTGATGAGTGTGATGATCAGTGATGTGAATGTGATTGTCAGTGATGAGTGTGATGGTCAGTGATGTGTGTAATGATCAGTGATTAGTGTGATGGTCAGTGATGTGAGTGTAATGGTCAGTGATGTGAGTGTAATGGTCAGTGATGTGAGTGTAATGGTCAGTGATGAGTGTGTAATGGTCCGTCATGTGAGTGTGATGGTCAGTGATGAGTGTGATGGTCAGTGATGTGAGTGTAATGGTCAGTGATGTGAGTGTGTTGGTCAGTGATGAGTGTGTAATGGTCCGTCATGTGAGTGTGATGGTCAGTGATGAGTGTGATGGTCAGTGATGTGAGTGTAATGGTCAGTGATGTGAGTGTGTTGGTCAGTGATGAGTGTGTAATGGTCAGTGGTGAGTGTGATGGTCAGTAATGAGTGTGTAATGGTCCGTGATGTGAGCGTGATGGTCAGTGATGTGAGCGTGATGATCAGTGATGTGAGCGTGATGATCAGTGATGTGAGCGTGATGGTCAGTGATGAGTGTGATGGTCAGTGATGAGTGTGATGGTCAGTAATGTGAATGTGATAGTCAGTAATGTGAGTGTGATGATCAGTGTTGAGTGTGATGATCAGTGATGAGTGTGATGATCAGTGATGTGATTGTGATGGTCAGTAATGGTCAGTGATGTGAATGTGATGGTCAGTGATGAGTGTGATGGTCAGTGATGTGAGGTTGATGATCAGTGATGTAATTGTGATGGTCAGTGATGAGTGTGATGGTCATGTGATGGTCATGTGATTGTCAGCAATGTGAGTTTGAAAGTCAGTGATGTGTGTTGATCAGTGATGTGATTGTGATGGTCAGAAATGTGAGTTTAGTGGTCAGTGATGAGTGTGATGGTCGGTGATGAGTGTGTGATAATCAGTGATGTGTAAAGATCAGTAATGGGAGTGTGATGGTCATTGATGTGAGTGTGATGGTCACTGATGTGAGTGTAATGGTCAATGAAGTGAATGGTGAAGTTAGAGAAGAGAGTTAATAAGGAATAAAAAACAGAAAGTGAATCAAAGTCAGCAGGATTTTAACCTGCACAAGGAGACACCAATGGATTTCAAGTCCATCACCTTAACCACGCGACCATAACTACTACACAAGTTTCTATCATCCCCTACTTAAACTGGAAGCCCTATTAACACAAGAAAACCCAAATAACACATATCTGTATAATTAACACGAAATGTGAACAGAAAAAAAAACAAATCGTTGTCAGCAGGACTCGAACCTGCGCGAAGAGACCCCAATAGATTTCTAGTCCATCGCCTTAACCACTCGGCCACAAATACTACACAATTCTCTATCATCCCCTAAATAAACTGGAAGCCCTATTTACACAAGAAAACGCAAAAAAACTATATCTGTATAATTAACACGAAATGTGAACAGAAAACGAATCGTAGTCGGTAGGAGTCGACCCTGTGCGGGGAGACCCCGATAGATTTCGAGTACATCACCTTAACCACTCAGCCCAAACTACTACACAATTCTCTATCATCCCCTACTTAAACTGGAAGCCCTATTACCACAACAACCTGTAAACTTACTGGATCGGGGTAATTCATAGAAAATGTAAACAGAAAGTGAATCGTAGTCAGCAGAATTCGAACCTGCAGGGGGAGAGCCCAATGGATTTCAAGTCCATCGCCTTAACCACTCGGCCATGACTACAACACGAGTCACTGTCATCCCCTACTTAAACTGTAAGCCCTATTAACACAACATCCTGTAAAATTACTGGATCGGGGTAATTCATAGGAAATGTAAACCTGCGCAGGGGGACGACAGTGGATTTCAAGTTCATCGCCTTAACCACTCGGCCACGACTACTTCACAGTTAACCATCACCCCTACTTCAACTGGAACCCCTATTAACACAAGGAAACACAAGTGAACTACATCTTTATAATTAACCCGAAATGTAAACAGAAAGTGAATCGTAGTCAGCAGAATTCGAACCTGCACGGGGAGACCGCAATGGTTTTCTAGTCCATCGCCTTAACCACTCGGCCACTACTACAACGCAAGTCTCTGTGATCCCCGACTTAAACTGGAAGCCCTATTAACACAACAACCTGTAAACTTACTGGATCAGGGTAATTCATAGGAAATGTAAAAAGAAAGTGAATCGTAGTCAGCAGGATTCACACCTGTGCGGGGAGACCCCAATGGATTTCTAGTCCATTGCCTTAACCACTCGCCCACGACTACAACGCAAGTCACTGTCATCCACTACTTAAACTGGAAGCCCTATTAACACAACAACCTGTATAATTACTGAATCGGGGTAATTCATAGGAAATGTAAACAGAAAGTGAATCGTAGTCAGCAGGATTCGAACTTGTGTGGGGAGACCCCAATGGATTTCAAGTCCATCGCCTTAACCACTCGGCCATGAGTACTGCACAGTTAACAGTCACCCTATTTCAACTGGAACCCCTATTAACGCAAGAAAACACATGCTCATAATAAACCCAAAATGTGAACAGAAAATTAGTCGAGTCAGCAGGATTCGAACCTGCGCAGGAGGACACCAAAGGATTTCAAGGCCATCGCCTTAACCACTCGACCACGACTACTGCACAGTTAGCAGTCACCCCTATTTCTATTTCAACTGGAACCCCTATTAACACAAGAAAACACAAGCAAACCACATCTTTATAATTAACCTGAAATGTGAACAGAAAATAAATCGTAGTCGGCAGGATTCGAATCTCCGCGGAGACCCCAATGGATTTCTAGGCCATCGCCTTAAACACTCGGCCACAACTACTACACAACTCTCTATCATCCACTACTTAAACTGGAAGCCCTATTAACACAAGAAACGCAAAAGAACCATATCTGTATAATTAACACGAAATGTGAACAGAAAACAAATCGTAGTCGGCAGGACTCGAAACTGTGCGGGGAGACCCGAATGGATTTCTAGTCCATCACCTTAACCACTCAGACACAACTACTACACAATTCTCTATTATCCCCTACTTAAACTGTCAGCCCTATTAACACAACAACCTGTAAAATTACTAGATCGGGGTAATTCATAGGAAATGTAAACAGAAAGTGAATCGTAGTCAGAAGGATTCAAACCTGCGCGGGGAGACCCAATGGATTTCCAGTTCATCGCCTTAACCACTCAGCCACGACTACTTCACAGTTAACGCGCACCCCTACTTCAACTGGAACCCCAATTAACACAAGGGAACTACATCTTTACAATTCACCGGAAATGTAAACAGAAAGTGAATCGTAGTCAGCAGGATTCGAACCTGCACAGGGAGACCCCAATGTATTTCTAATCCATCGCCTTAACCACTCGACCATGTGTACTGCACAGTTAACAGTCACCCCTATTTGAACTGGAACCCCTATTAACACAAGAAAACACATCTTTATAATTAACCCAAAATGTGAACAGAAAATTAATCATAGTCGGCAGGATTCGAACCTACGCGGGAGAACCCAATAGATTTCAAGTCCATCGCATTAACCACTCGGCCACAACTACTACAAAATGCTCTATCATCCCCTACTTAAACTGGAAGCAATATTAACACAACAACCTGCAAACTTACTGGATCGGGGTATTTCATAAGAAATGTAAACAGAAAGTGAATCGTAGTCAGCAGGATTCGAACCTGCACGGGGAGATGTCAATGGATTGCTAGTCCATCGCCTTAACCACTCGGCCACTACTACAACACAAGTCACTGTCATCCGCTACTTAAACTGGAAGCCCTATTAACACAACAACCTGTAAACTTACTGGATTGGGGTAATTCATAGGAAGTGTAAACAGAAAGTGAATCGTAGTCAGCAGGATTCAAACCTGCGCGGGGAGACCCCAATGGATTTCAAGTCCATCGCCTTAACCACTCGGCCACGACTACAACGAAATTCACTGTCATCACCACTTAAACTGGAAGCCTATTAACACAACAACTGTAAACTTACTGGATTGGGGTAATTCATAGGAAATGTAAATAGAAAGTGAATCGTAGTCAGAAGGATTCGAACCTGCGCGGGGAGACCCAATGGATTTCAAGTCCATCGCCTTAACAACTCGGCCATGACTACAACACAAGTCTCTGTGATCCCTGACTTAAACTGGAAGCCCTATTAACACAAAACCTTAAAGTTACTGGATCAGGGTAATTCATAGAAATGTAAAAGAAAGTGAATCGTAGTCAGCAGGATTCACACCTGCGTGGGAGACCCCAATAATTTCTAGGCCATCGCCTTAAACACTCGGCCACAACTACTAACAACTCTCTATCATCCACTACTTAAACTGGAAGCCCTATTAACACAAGAAAACGCAAAAAACCATATCTGTATAATTAACACGAAATGTGAACAGAAAACAAATCGTAGTCGGCAGGATTCGAAACTGTGCGGGGAGACCCCAATGGATTTCTAGTCCATCACCTTGACCACTCAGACACAACTACTACACAATTCTCTATTATCCCCTACTTAAACTGTCAGCCCTATTAACACACAACCTGTAAAATTACTGGATCGGGGTAATTCATAAGAAATGTAAACAGAAAGTGAATCGTATCAGCAGGATTCGAACCTGCGCGGGGAGACCCAAAGGATTTCTAGTCCATCGCCTTAACCACTCGGCCACGATACAATAAAGCTGTCATCCCTCTTAACTGGAAGCCCTATTAACACAACAACCTGTAAACTTACTGATCGGGGTAATTCATAGGAAATGTAAACAGAAAGTGAATCGTAGTCAGCAGGATTCGAACCTGCGCAGGGGGACCCAATGGATTTCAAGTTCATCGCCTTAACCACTCAGCACAACTACTTCACAGTTACGTCACCCTACTTCAACTGGAACCCTTTAACACAAGCGAAACTACATCTTATAATTATGCCAAATGTAAACAGAAAGTGATTCGTAGTCAGCAGGATTCGAGCCGCGCAGGGGTACCCCAAGGATTTCAAGTGCATCGCCTTAACCACTCGGCCACACTACTGCACAGTTACAGTCACCCCTATTTCAACTGGAACCCCTATTAACACAAGAAAACACAAAACACATCTTTATAATTAACCCGAAAATTAAACAGAAATAAACGTAGTCAGCAGGATTCGAATCTCGCGGAGACCCAATAGATTTCAAGTCCATCAACTTAACCACTGCCACAACCTACATACAACAATCTCTATCATCCACTACTTAAACTGAAGCTCAATATTTAACACCAACACTGATAAATTCTACTGGATCGGAGGATATTTCATAGTAAATAGTACAAACAGAAAGTGAATCGCTATCAGCAGGATTCAACCTGCACAGGGGACGCAGTGATATCAAGGATTCTAGTCCCATCAGATCCTAACCACTCGGCATTCACACGCGCACCCTACAATAAAACACTTCCCTCTTAACTGGAAGCCCTATTAAACACAAGTAACTTACATCTGGGGTAATCATAGAAATGTAAACAGAAAGTGAATCGTAGTCAGCAGGATTCGAACCTGCGGGGAGACCCAATGGATTCAAGTCCATCGCCTAACCACTCGGCCATGGTACTGCACAGTTAACAGTCACCCCTATTTAACTGAACCCCTATTAACACAAGAAAAACACTTATAATTAACCCAAAATGTGAACAAAAATAATCGTAGTCGCAGGATTCGAACCTCGCGGGGAACCAATGGATTTCAATTCCATCGCATTACCACTCGGCCACACTACTACAAAATGCTCTATCATCCCCCTATTCAACTGGAACAATATTAACACAAACAACCTGCCAAACTTATATCGGGTATTTCATAAGAAAATTTAACAGAAAGTGAATCGTAGTCAGGCAGGATTCGAACCTGCCGGGGAGACCCCAATGGATTTCTAGTCCATCGCCTTAACCACTCGGCCACTACTACAACACAAGTCACTGTCATCCCCTACTAAACTGGAAGCCCTATTAACACAACAACCTGTAAACTTACTGGATGGGGTAATTCATAGGAAATGTAAACAGAAAGTGAATCGTAGTCAGCAGGATTCGAACCTGCGCAGGGGGACCCCAATGGATTTCAAGTCATCGTTACATTCGCCACGACTACTAACCACTGCATCACCCTTAAACTGAACCTATTAACACAAAACTGAAAACTTATTAATCAAGGAAATTAAACAGAAAGTGAATCGTAGTCAGGATTCAACCTCGCGGGGGACCCCATGATTTCAATCATCGCCTTAACACTCGGCACACTACTCACAGTTACGTCACCCTACTTAAACTGGAACCCTATAACACAAAAACACAAGTAACTCAATCTTATAATATAGCCGAAATGTAAACAGAAAGTGAATCGTAGTCAGCAGGATTCGACCTGCGGGGGAGACCCAATGATTTCTAAGTCCATCGCCTTAACCACTGGGCCACTAACTACTAACACATGTCTATCATCACCCTATTTAACTGGAACCCTATTAACACAAGAAAACAAAAACCATTTTATAATTAACCCAAAATGTGAACAGAAAATAAATCTAGTCGGCAAGGATTCGAACCTGCGCGGGGAGACCCCAATGGATTTAAGTCCATCGCCTTAACACTCGGCCACAACTACTACAAAATTCTCATTATCCCCTACTTAAACTGAACCCTATTAACACAACAACTGCAAACTTATGGATCGGGTAATTCATAGGAAATGTAAACAGAAAGTGAATCGTAGTCAGCAGGATTCGAACCTGCGCGGGGAGACCCCAATGGATTTCTAGTCCATGCCTAACCACTCGGCCACGACTACTTACAATTCACTGTCATCCCCTGCTTAAACTGGAAGCCCTATTAACACAAACAAACGTAAACTTATCGATCGGGTAATTCAAGGAAATGTAAACAGAAAGTGAATCGTAGTCAGCAGGATTCGAACCTGCGCGGGAGACCACAATGGATTCAAGTCCATCGCCTTAACCACTCGCCACACTACAACAAAGTCACTGTCATCCCCACTTAAACTGAAGCTATTAACACAACAACCTGTAACTTACTGGATCGGGTTAATTCATAGGAATGTAAACAGAAAGTGGATCGTAGTCAGCAGGATTCGACTGCGCGGGAGACCCCAATGGATTTCAAGTCCATCGCCTTAACCACTCGCACAACTACTTCACAGTAGCCTCACCCCTACTTCAACTGGAAGCCCCTATTAACACAAGAAAACAAGTAACTATCTTTATAATTAACCGAATGTAAACAGAAATATCGTAGTCAGCGGATCGAAGGCAGGGGACCCCAATGATTCAAGTGCACCTTAACCACTCGCCACAACTTTACAACAAGCAGTCACCCTATTTAACTGAAGCCTATTAACACAAGAACCGTAAACACGTCTTTAATTATAGAAAATTAAACAGAAAGTAAACGTAGTCAGCAGGATTCTGAATCTGCGCGGGAGACCCCAATGGATTTCAGTCCATCGCCTTAACCACTCGGCCATGACTACAACACAACACTGTCATCCCCTACTTAAACTGGAAGCCCTATTAACACAACAAACTGAAAACTAACTGGATCTGGTAATTCATAAATGTAAACAGAAAGTGAATCGCAGTCAGCAGGATTCAACTGCGCAGGGGACCCATGGATTTCAATCCATCGCCTTAAACACTCGGCCACCGCTACTCACAGTTACATCACCCCTACTTCAACTGGAACCCTATTAACACAAAAACCAATGAACTACATCTTTAATATTCCTGAAATGTAAACAGAAAGTAAATCGTAGTCGCAGATTCACCTCTGGAGACCACAATGGAATTCCCCATCACACCAAAAAAAAAAAAAAAAAAAAAAAAAAAAAAAAAAAAAAGATCCCCAAGCTACTACCAATCCTCTTAACCACTCGGCCATGTGTCTACTTAAACTGGAACCCTATTAACACAAGAAAACAAAGAAATATCTGTATAATTAACCGAAATGTGAACAGAAAGTAAATCATAGTCGGCAGGATTCGAAACCTGTGCGGGAGACCCAATGGATTTCAAGTCCATCGCCTTACCACTCGCCACAACTACTACAAAGTCTCTATTATCCCCTACTTAAACTAGAACCTATTAACACAACAACTGCAAATTACTGGATTGGGGTAATTCATAGGAATGTAAACAGAAAAGTGAATCGTAGTCAGCAGGATTCAAACCTGCGCGGGGAGACCCAATGGATTTCAAGTCCATCGCCTTAACCACTCGGCCAGACTACTGCACAGTTATGTCACCCCTACTTACAACTGAACCCTATTAACACAAAAACCAAGTGTAACTACCTGGATGAATTCATACCCAAATGTAAACAGAAAGTGAATCGTAGTCAGCAGGATTCGGGGGAGACCCCAATCATTACAAGTTCCATCGCCTTAACCACTCGGCCACGAACTATACGCAAGTCCTGTCATCCACCACTTAAACTGGAAGCCCTATTAACACAACAACCTGTAAACTTACTGGATCAGGTAATCATAGGAAATAAAACAGAAAATAATCTAGTCGCAGGATTCGAATCTGCGCGGAGACCCCAATGGATTTCTAGGCCATCGCCTTAAACACTCGACCACAACTACTACACAACTCTCTATCATCCACTACTTAAACTGGAAGCCTATTAACACAAGAAAACGCAAAGAACCATATCTGTATAATTAACACGAAATGTGAACAGAAAACAAATCGTAGTCGGCAGATTCGAACTGTGCGGGGAGACCCAATGGATTCTAGTCCATCACCTTAACCACTCAGACACAACTACTACACAATTCTCTATATCCCCTACTTAACTGTCAGCCTATTAACACAACAACCTGTAAATTACTGGATCGGGGTAATTCATAGGAAATGTAAACAGAAAGTGAATCGTAGTCAGCAGGATTCAACCTGCCAGGGAGACCCCAATGGCTTTCTAGTCCATCGCCTTAACCACTCGGCCACACTCAAAACAAAGCACTGTCTTACCCTGCTTAAACTGGAAGCCCTATTAACACAACAAACTGTAAACTCAATGGATCGGGGTAATCATAGGAAATGTAAACAGAAGTGAAATCTGGCAGTCAGCAGGATTCAAACCTGCGGGGAGACCCAATGGATTTCAAATCCATCGCCTTAACCACTCGGCAACAACTATAAAAATTCTCTATCCCCTACTTAAACAGAAGCCTATTAACAAACAAACTGTAAACTTAATGGATCGGGGTAATTCATAGGAAATGTAAACAGAAAGTGAATCGTAGTCAGCAGGATTCGAACCTGCGCGGGAGAACCCAATGGATTTCAAATCCATCGCCTTAACCACTCGGCCACAACTACTGCACAATCAGTCACCCCTTAACTGGAACCCTATTAACACAAGAAAACACAAGTGAAACACATCTTTATAATTAACCCGAAATGTGAACAGAAAATAAATCAGTCGCAGGATTCGAACCTGCGCAGGGAGACCCCAATGGATTTCTAGTCCATCGCCTTAACCACTCGGCCACAATTACTACGCAATTATCATCCCCTACTTAACTGGAAGCCCTATTAACACAAGAAAATGCAAAAGAATCATATCTGTCTAATTAACACGAAATGTGAACAGAAAGTGAATCAGAGTTGGCAGGATTCGAACTGTGCAGGGAGACCCCAATGGATTTCTAGTCCATCACCTTAACCACTCAGCCACAACTACTACACAATTCTCTATCCCCTACTTAAACTGTAAGCCCTATTAACACAACAACTGTAAATTACTGGATCGGGGTAATTCATAGGAAATGTAAACAGAAAGTGAATCGTAGTCAGCAGGATTCGAACTGTGCGGGGAGACCCAATGGATTTCTAGTCCATCGCCTTAACCACTCGGCCACGACTACTACACAATTCTCTATCATCCCCTACTTAAACTGGAAGCATTTAACACAACAACCTGTAAACTTACTGGATCGGGGTAATTCATAGGAAATGTAAACAGAAAGTGAATCGTAGTCAGCAGGATTCGAACTGTGCGGGGAAACCCCAATGGATTTCTAGTCCATCGCCTTAACCACTCGGCCACGACTACTACACAATTCTCTATCATCCCCTACTTAAACTGGAAGCAATTTAACATAACAACCTGTAAACTTACTGGATCGGGGTAATTCATAGGAAATGTAAACAGAAAGTGAATCGTAGTCAGCAGGATTCGAACCTGCGCGGGAAGACCCCAAAGGATTTCAAGTCAATCGCCTTAAAAGACCAGAGAAGAAAGAGATTAGGTGGTGGCTGTGGGAGTTGATGGAGCTCAGGCTTGTGAGGTGGAGGACCTAACCTAACCCCCCCCTCCGTCCCTGATGGTAGGAGAGTGAAAAGTGTGTGTGACGGGTGTGTGTGGTTGTCCACAATGCTATTTGCTTTGCAGATGCAGCGGGTGGTGTAAATGTCCAGGATAGAGGGAAGAGAGACTCCGATGATCTTCTAAGTGGTCCTCACTATCCTCAGTAGGGTCTTGCGCTCCGAGACTGTGCAGTTCCCAAACCAGGCAGTGATGCAGCTGCTCAGGATGCTCTCAATGGTCCCTCTGTAGAACATGGTCAGGATGGGGGGAGGGAGAGAAGCTTTCCTCAGCCTTCTCAGGAAGTAGAGATGCTGCTGGGCTTTTTTGGTGATGGGGCTGGAGGAGCCTTTCCTGTTTGCACATACTTGGGTATACACCATGAAGTTAAAAATCCTGAATCGCATTGACCTGGATGCTTCAGCAATAATGTAATACATTCTCAATAACTGATATGTTTAGTTTTTTTGCTGTTTTTTTTTTGTTACTTAAACAGCAAATACACAATGTTGTGATTGCAGCTTGAGAAACTCCATGCCATTGGATACAAGGCTGTTCTGCTTCTTGGCAAGGAGACAAAAAGAATGAATTCAAGTTTAAAATATTAACCCCTCGCTGCACATTCTCCACCTATGCCCAGGACTACCTTCAGAAGATGGGTTTACTTTATGAATACCTTTGTGAAAGTAAGATGCAGCACTGCATTCTTAAAGTCACAGTTCACAACTTGTGTTAAGTATGGCAAAGATTTGCATCAACGTTTAAATCTTAAAGGGACGGCTCCCCCTAAAACTTGAATTCATCGCCTTAAACTCCTAACCTCCTTGACAGTGGAAACTTGGGAGAAGTTTCCATTTTTATATAACCAACACAGAGTTTGTTAGCACAATACTGTGTCTTTTAATACAATTCAACATTTTAAATATTAATTTAGCTTTAGACACGGCCAAACAGCACTTCCTCAAACCATTTTCTAATATTTGGCAAACTACAACATGTCTCCAAAATATTTTTTTTACCTGTCCACTGTCACAGTTTTATCTGCATAGTATTGTGAGGATTGAAAGTAATTGCACAGAATTTGCTGATGAAGAACTATGACGTTTTGTCCTTTTTTTTCATATTTATCAGTCGTTGATGACTGAAATGTAGTTTTAGAGTGAACCATCTCTTAAACTATTTTCTTATTCAGTCCCCAAAAGAGAGCAAGCTTTTGGGAATGTTGGGAAGAGCACAACACATGCATGTCAAGTCCCAGCTCACCACATTTGCAATTTGGCATCCAGTTCTACCATCAGCTAGGAGCTCAACATTGGTGGAGACTGGCGAGCCCTTGTTTCCTCTGAACCTAAATCATTTTCTGTTCTTCATCTGTGTGCTAGAACCATAAGTGCACCATTTTCCTTTTCTTTTTTTTCTCTCTCTTCCTGGATTTCCATGAACTTTTTTTGGAATGTGTTGCAGGTCTGAATGACAGGAAAGGATGTATATTTACAAATGACATGAAGTTGACCAAACAAAACATGAAATATTTTGTGTTCATATTGTCTGCAATGAAATACAAGTCAAAGTAAATTTAGAAATCACTACTTTCTTTTTTTATTGCGTTTCCATACTGTCCCAACTTTTTCTGATTTGGGGTTGTAGTTTTCTAGTGTTTCCATTGCGGGACGATTTTACAGTCTTTAAAACGATTGCATGAAAACTGAACACATAGAATCTATCGAGTCTCGCCATAGATAAAACATTATCCCTGCTGTGTTTTGTGTTTTCCAATTTTGCTTGTACTTTTAAAATGTGCCCTTTAACTATTTCTTCCATTGTGTAAGAGGTTGGTAGAAAGTTTTTTGAAAAGAGTATTGCTACTCCTCCACTAGTAGAGCACATCCAATCCACTTCAGTTTTATGATCCCTGTGTGATTCCTGAATAAACATGACATCAATCCGTTTCAGCTTTATAAACTCAAACAACACCATTCTTTTCTGAGCAGCTCTAGCAGCATTTAGATTAAGAGTTCCTACTTTTACATCCTTCATATTGGAAATAGAGAACAACATACCTATACAGTACAGTACAGTACAGTAGTGACACTGGGCATCAGTTCTTCAGCTGGGTCAGGTCTCACTTCTTTGCAGCAGGCGCTTTTCTTCTAAACAGTTGTAGCT
>JBCEWE010001945.1:0-21139 GCA_039877035.1 Silurus lanzhouensis
GTAATTCTGTCTTTTGCTGCAGTAATTCTTAAGACTGTCCTTTGCTTATCAAAATACTTAAGTCTCTTGAAGTCTAGTTCTCTCAAGGTTTCTTCCTCCTGTCATTTATCCTGTGCCTGACACTGGAAATATGAATCTATGTCTGGCTTTGCTGTAAAGCAGCTTTGTGACAATTTATATTGCTAAGCCAAATTGAATTAAGGCTACCGGTCTGGTCGTGTCTAAAATTCTAATTCAATCATTCAAAAAATGCATCCTTTATTTAAGATTCAGCCTACATAAAACCAGGAAATGAGCTTCCACAGATAATAAAATCTCTGCAGTGGTACATAAGGTCAGATTCCTTTTGCTCTGCTGCTTTTTGCACAAACAACCTACAGTTTTTTAATCAGAAAAATGGCTCACGAACCTCACCATAGTTACACGCTATTAGAGATCTCACTAGTCATTTCACCCGTGACAGGTTTTGTTCCATGCCAAATAACGTATGAGGGACGGAGTGATTAAATTAGAAGGAAAAGCAATAGAGACGTATTGAATTTGATAGATCATAGATGGGACTGATTTTGTTACACGTAATAAGCCGATGAGTGAGAAATGTCAGTAAAGGGAGAAAATGTAACCAAAAAAAAGCATCGACTGAACGAACGTTATGCGTGACAATGTAGTTATATGTATGTACAAAAATGTATGTATAAAAATAGAAAAAAGAAGTTGATGTTTATTATGAGTGTGATGAGGTTTGTGGGGAAATATGCAGTGATGTAGAACAGGGTTCCTAAAAAAGAAGCATCTCCATTATAATTGACTCTACTACTAGAAGAAAAACTAATTCTTAAAATTCTTACAAAAATCTATCAGGAAAAGGAAGTGTTTGCATTCCCCATACCCATGTCATATTTTACAAAACACACTGTTTTAATGTTCTATTCTGGTTGACCAATGTTTCTATAACAGCAGCGCTAACAAAACTTCCAGCCTCAGGGAAAACCACAGATTTATATTAATGACCTCATTTGAATACATTAGTTTATTGGTAACGGTTAATTCAGAAATTTGTATGGCAGACACTACACATAATGGTTTTTATTGACATAGTGATGTGTTTCTTTGTGAGAAGATGTTTATTTACCATTTTTAGAAGGATTCTCTATAGTGTCAGTTATAGTAGTCAGTGGTAAACTTTCAGATTTGTCCTTTGTGGTTTGTCAGTATCATGACAAGATACAGGGTTATTTTGTATGTAACTTGTCTCAAGGATATAGTACAGTGTTATATTTGATATATAGTTTCTTGTACAAATTGCCAGATTCTTAAAATTACATAATTTATTCATTTTTAAAATCTGTCTAATCTTTTTATGCAAAAAATAACAGTATGCAGGAAATAATAAAAATAATAATAATAATAATAATAATGGTAATAATAATAATAATAATAATAATGGTAATGGTAATGTATCTTTTAATCTCCAGAGTTTTTAAATGAAATATGTTACAAGAAAACCATTTGAGGGAAATCCTTTTTGAGAGAAAGAAATTTACATAATTTACTCTCAAGTAAATTAATCCCTAATAAAATTGATTGAATTGAAAAAAAAAAACAAGTCTATAAGGGTGGAAAGTGCATGAAACAGTTTAGAGAAAATAAAACTGCAAATGTCTGCTTATTTCTGTGGTACAATTATAAGAATGAAGAACCCACAGGGTACATTTTGTGATGCCTTTCTGCTCACCACAGCTTTAATGAATTATTTTTAATCACAGAAGCCTTCCTGCTAAATCAAACTAGACCACCTATTTCGCCTTCTGTTTTTTTCATACACACAACATTTGCAACTGTAAATCTGCATGTTTTTTGTTTTTTACACAATTCTGTGTAAACTCTGGACACTATGTGTATAAAAAATCCCATCAGATCAGCAGTTTCTGAAAACCCTAAACCAGCCCATCCAACAGCAACAGCCACGCCACAGACACGAGTCACAGAAATCACACCTTTTCCTGTTCTTAAGTTTGATGTAAACATTAACTGAAGCTCTTGACCTGCATCTGCATGACTTTATGGATAGCACTGCCACCACATGATTGGCTGATTAGATAACTGCATGAATATGCAGAAGTTCTTGGCTGCTGAGGGTAAATCATATTAGCAATAGTCATTCTAATTTCACAGAATTATGTACAAGCGTTATTACAAATGATCAGTAAAATCCTGAGATAGGAAGTAATGAAGTACAAATACTTTGTTACTGTACTTAGGTAGATTTTTCTGGTATCACTTTACTGCACTATTTATTTTTTGGATAACCTTTTATGTTTACTCATAAGATTTTTGCACAAATATCTGTACATTCTACTTCTTACATTTTCAAAACAGGCTCATTAATTTGAGTATCTGTACTTCTACTTGAGTGAAGGATGTGTGTACTTTTGCCATGCCTGGTAAAATCACTAAATTCACTACAATATGGTGTGTTTTCATATAATCAATATACTCAAAAATATTGTATTAGCATCAGTATCAGTATCAGTTTAACACGTGCCTCATGTTAACCATTAATATTAAGCCAATGCACATTTATCTAATGAACTTAGAAGTCACGTGTCAAGATTTTCGACAGTTTGCATTAGCACAGTGCTCATCTAAACCTCTTGCTCTCAGACAAATCCTGAGTGCACAGTGCTCATTATACCAGGTCACCAGACTCCGCCATCAGAGCAGCTCCCAGGTTAGCATGGCAACTGATGCGGTTGCTAAAAAGCACGGCCACGTAGCTGTTGCTGACGTGGAGCTTCACAGCAGGATCGTGACAAGCTGAATCACATGCTTTTCAGAAATGGCCCCCTAAGCCAAACGAACCAGTGCAAGATTGAGGGTAATGCCACACATGCAGCACATATGACAAACATTTTCTTGCCTTTGCAATTCCGACTTATTACAAATGTGTAAGAACGATCAATTAATCCTTTTGAAAGCCCTCGAAGAGAAATACAAAGGCTGTCGTCTTCTACACAGTAGAAAGGGAAAAAAGACCACAGTGATACTAATGCTCTATTTAGCATCCAGATAGAAAGACATCTTCCTTCACCCACAGAGAGAGGAAAAAAGAACAGTATCTGGACTGCAGATAGGTAATGAGATCCCAGGCTCTCCTGCTGAGCACTATGCTGTCTCCACTTCGATGCCACCTTAGCACATTCTTATTTCTCACTTCTCCTTTTTTCTGCTCTGGTTCTCGGAAATAAAATGTCTCCTTTCTCTCTCACTTTCTGCTAACTAGAGAAGCTATCTTACTCTCTGTGTAAACCGTCATTACAGTTGGGTGATCAGGTCCACACATGTTGTGTCTGTTGCACGTCACAAGGAGATATTTCTAATCACACAAGGCACACATGACTCTAATCTCATCGCGTATGAAAATGAACTATAGAGTTGTCATTATAAGTTATGATGCTCCCTATTTGCCAAAGCTTGCAAGAAGAACTATACAAAAAAACATTGGGAAACTTTGTTTCAAAGAGCATACTAACATTATGGATTTCGAAGGTTATTTGTTCTACTGGAAAAGGGAGTAGAACATCTACCCAATAACCCTTGTTTTACCTTTTATAAAGCCAAAACAAAATTTAATATAGAACATATTTAGACTCTCTGATCCTATTGAAAGCCATGCTATGAGCCTCCAACAGTTCTGGTTAAAACAACAGTCATAATTCATTATTACATTCTTACAAGTTCTCAAACACTGAGAAATATATGAAATGTATTTCTTGATTGAAGACTTTCCTCTTCCTGAAACACTTAAATTCACTTTCCAAGTTTGCTTTGTAGAATTCAAGAGTTTTATTTAAATAATTATATTTATATTAAGTTTGCAATCTTGCGTACCAGTGTAGATTTATTCATGCTAGAGACTCAAAGCACTTTTGTACATTCGCTCTGGATAAGGGCGTCTGCTAAATGCAGCAAATTAAATGTAAATATATATTATAAAGTCCACATTATCCATCCTATCTAATAAGCTGAACTGAGCCACATGGAGAATTTGAAAATGACTTGGCAGCAGGATGTACAATAGGAAGAAGGCAAGCTGGCAGAAAGTGTATGATGCTCTGTGCAACGTTCCCGCAAGGTTCTAGCATTAATGTGATATTGATTTGACATGTACCACCTACAGTAATAAAGCATTGCTACAGACCAAACACCACTTAATGGCAACTGCATTCCCTAATAGACTCTTTCAGTGGAATAATTCTCCCTGTTAAACTACCAAAATTGTTCAAAAATGGTTTGAAGAACACAACAAAGAGTCCAAGGTGTGACTTGGCCTCCAGATTAATCATCTTAATAATCTTAATCATCTGCAGTGTGTTAAACAAATCAAATATCTAACAATGTCTATAACACAGCACTCAAAACAATTTAAAGGATCTGCTGCTTACATCTTGGTAACAGATACCACAGCACACCTTTTAGAGGTCTTGTGAGTCTATGCATCAACTAGTCGAAGCTGTTTTTCTGGTGCAATGAACCCAAACAATATCAGGCTGGTGTATGGCAGATCGATTTTTTTCTATTCATCCGTAGCTAAATCCAGGACAAACACTGTCTCTCTTCCTGTATAATGATCAAATTATTACATAATATTATGGCTGACACAAGGGCCTTGAAGAAAAGCACATAGTGTCAATCGCTCAGCATCAATAGTCCTCAGCTGAGTTTTTCTCAGCTATGAAAGCAATTCACATCGCATTAATGTCATGAAAATCATTCAAATATCATAAGAGGCCTTTTCCCCATATCTAATTTAAAATTGAATCTAAAAATTCATGTCGCTGTGGATCTGGAAGTAGAAAATCAGGAAATATTATAAACCTCTACTGATATAACTGCTCACCCAGCTGAAATACCACACACACACCACAACCACACACACCACACACAACACACACCACACACACACACACACACACACACCAAAACACACACACACACACACACACACACACACACATACATACAAAAGAAATGACAATCTGAAGCCTG
Organism: Silurus lanzhouensis; assembly: GCA_039877035.1. Classification (NCBI taxonomy): domain Eukaryota; kingdom Metazoa; phylum Chordata; class Actinopteri; order Siluriformes; family Siluridae; genus Silurus; species Silurus lanzhouensis. The sequence goes on from JBCEWE010001945.1 coordinate 5,050, forward strand.
GGTTGGCAGGAACTGGGTGTAAAATGGCACAAAAACAAGAATCCTAATGCATGTTTGTTTTTCCAGCACACACGTCCTCCACACTCACACACATTCACGTTGATGCAATAAAGCAGTGAGATATCAATGCTGCACCCAGCTGAATGTGGAAAAACAGTGACAAGCATAAGCAATACGGTACATGTGTGTGATGTGTGTGAGGGAGAGAGACAATGCCATAGAGATTCCTAATGTATCTCTATAGAAAATATACAAAGGTGAAAGAAACTAGATCTAAACCGCAACAGTAAAAAGAAAAGTCTGACATAAAAATGAATTCTTCACAACATAAAAATAAATCACTTATCCAAAACAGCGAACGGAAAAAACTGCAAATGACAGCCAGTTCTTTAAATCATTGCTGGTTCCACAACATGTGCAGGTGTATTCATCATAATCAAAAGTAATGGAGGACCCGGCTTGCTATGTTGGCATTGGGAAAAAAACAACCGGATCTATCAGAAAAGGTCTGGAAAGTACACCTGTCAGTCGATCCTGAGCTTTACTGACAGCTCCTGATTGTACTGCTGAATAGATGAAGCTCGGCATGCCGCTTCATCTTAAAATACCACTGATGGGCAAATTTCACTTATTTGAGCTTCAGGGGAACATTTGATTGACAGCAGGTTTGAAAGCTGTATATTTACTGACAGCTGGAAGAATTGAGAATCGTTGACTATGATAAAACAATGCATCTTGGACTAACAAAGCAAATTAACTTGTGTTAGTTCTACTTCTCTATGGAAATGTGCTTTAAGACTGAGATCCAAATCGAGATTTTATTTTTTAATGACTACATTACAAAAACAATGGAATATAAGTGGCCAAGACAATTAGTAAGAAATATGGAAGGACAACGTGGGTGACTGGAACAGTATGTATTACAAAAGATGAATGGACAAAAAAGTATGTATGGAGTCTCCTCAGATCAAATTCATAACAATATGTACATGGTGGTAGTCAAAAATGTTAACATAAAACACCAGTGAGATATCTAGTATTAACTGTCTTTTTTAATAGCCTTAAACTGATCATAAATGGCTAAGCATTAAAGGTAAATGCGGTTACCACTCGAATATGTTATTTTTGTATCCAAACCTTTCAGAGCATCAGATTTTACAGAGTTTGAACCTACTAACTGTAGTTGAATAACCCTGGCCCAGAGGAATAATGTAAAGCTCTCAACATTATTTAGTTTGCGCTTTAGTGTAAATGATGAATTGGTTACTATTTTGTAAAAAGAACCAAAAAATCCATTCGAAATGGAGAAATGAAACTGCAAAAGTAGTAAATTAATTTAATATTCATACGTCATTGTACACATTGACATACAAACCTTAAAGGTACCTACAGTTATACACAATGTACTAGTTATATGGCAGCTATACTATATATGCAGAGGTTTATTTAGAGCTGGGTCTAATCTAGGTCAAATATTTAAATACATTTTTAGGGTTGGTATTATTAGACTTAGATTATATAATAAATAGATTCATCCTATTAATAATCCATATTGCTATTAGAACAAGTGCATTTATATAAACCTGTGATTTACCTTGCATCTGAAAGTCCAGATACTGCTAGTATAAATAATGAATCACCTTCTGACCAATCAGAGATCAAGACATTTTGACATTCAATCAACTACTTATTACAAAGCATGTGATACATTAATTTGTAAAATTATGTGTTTCTGTTTACAATGTTGGCAGATTATTCTTCAGTAAAAATAAAGAGTTTCCTCAACTGCATCTAGAATACAGCCTTTTTAAATAAAGGGAATAGTTAATGTGTTACGTGCATGACATTCAAACATTCAAAAATAAAGACGAATAATAAGATAACAAGTATATTGCCAGCATATTAAACACTGCAAATTTGGTTGTATTTAACAATAGGATTATTGATTCACTCTCAGTATTTAGCATCTTACAAAATAGCTCTCGATCCAACACATGCTATTCCTGAGATTTTGATTATTTTTAGTGTATATCGCTTCTTCAAAAGTTTCTTTTGCACACAGCGTGAAGAAGATGTACAGAAGTCATAATATATGAATTTATTAAGATATTGATTGAGGTCATGTGACTGTTTCTGCACAGGATATAATCTAATACATACACACACAATCAGGTGATAATGAGGTAAAATCACGTTTGCTAACTTTCCTGTTGAAAAGAAGATATGCTGATGGTAGACCATTTATTAGCTACAATTACAGCCCACTTTACTATCAGTCCTTGAGATGTAGTGTCATGTTTATGTATTTATTATTGGCCTTGAATGGCTTTCCATAGTTCCATACAACTTACCGCTATTATAAGGCAATAAAAATGGCCTTGCCGATTTTCTACCACATTAGCATATTTCATCATTCATCTGCTTACCTCTTCAAGAGCCCAGAGAGAATCCACTAAAGGTTTGATCTTCTTCTCATTGTAGAGAAAAAGCAACTTGTCGACAGTGGCCTTCACACGGCCGCAGCCTCCCTGCTTAAAAAGGAGACTGAGCAGCGAAAATCCAGCCATGACTTTGTTTTCTTCATAGAGTTTAATGGGGTTAACCTTCTCCACCTGCCACCACTGCAGATTAAAGCAAAAAAACAAAACAAGGGCCATGCAGTGAACAGGTGGTATTTAAATCAACCAAGTGAGGAATAAACGGCAGTCCAAGTAACACTTACAGATTTGGCAAAGGTGAAGAAACTTTTTGTCTCTCCTGTCACCATGTTCGAAGAGCCTACAAGTACAAAAGTAAAACGTTATAGCTTCCAACAGAAATCATGCTTTGAAGAAATAACCGACACATGGGATTTCATTTAGATTTACATTAATAGACTTGTCTCAGCAGTCACCATGATGAATTCATTTGTGATGCAGCAATATGTGTTTGTCAGCCCTGACAGCTTCCATGCCAATTAAAAATGCTTCATGATAAAAGATGAAACTAACTTCTTAATTATTAATTAACTCTATGAATTAGCTATAATTCCTTATTTGAGATTAATCATAATTAAATATAACACACACACACACACACACACACACACACACACACACACACACATATATATATATATATATATATATATATATATATATATATATATATATATATATATATATATATATATATATGTGTGCTTTAGTATGTCAAGAAATAAAAAGTCAATTTTATCATCGCTAATCATAGAAAATATTCAATTTAATCATTAAATAATCAGAACTTTCTTATTAAAAAAATCAGTCTTTGTCAAATGGCATGGTTTTATTCATTTTTAACTCTTTTCCAAGCATTAAATGATGCATTGGTATGCAAGAGTTATCACATAGAACAAAATAAAAAAAGGAAGAAATTTTCAGTGAAGCAGCAAGACATTTAACATGTTATAAAATATATATATCTATAAAAAAAATTATATATATATATATATATATATATATATATATATATATATATATATATATATATATATATATATATATTATAAATAATAATAATAATAATTATATATGTATTTTATATATGTATATTGTATATATATATATATATATATATATATATATATATATATATATATATATATATATATATATATATGTGTGTGTGTGTGTGTGTGTGTGTGTGTGTGTGTGTGTGTTCTCTTTCCATAATCCATAATCTTTCTATAATTCTTTCTCCTATTCAAAAACATTAGAAAATTCAAACACTCATTGCATCTATGATTAACTGAAATAAAATACCAACCATAAAGGATGTATGTGCCGAGGGGCTTCAGGAGGCTCAAACCTTTCCCCGTGTTCTCACCACACAGACAATCAAGAACAATGTCCACTCCTTCAGGAGAGACCCTGAGAAGCAGATAAGATCATCATTACTGTTTACTTAATCATTTTAATGAGAGAAACATCCAGATCGATACGATATCAGGTATCATTAGCAGGGGTAGACAAAGTACACAAACTATGTACTTGTTAAAAGTACTATGATATATTATGGCAGTAATGTCCTATTATTATTTTTGTCACAAGGCATAATCAACTCAGTTTATGTGAAAATGTTCTATTCTTACTTTTAGCACAAATAAGGTTGCTTTCGAAATTATTCCTCTCAAAATGTTCTGCTTGCTGTTGAACTGAAGCTGAACTGTGTGTTCGTGCTAAGTAGATACTAGAGGTCAACCGATTGATCGGCCGGTTGATTAATCACACACACGTTTTTTTTATTATAAGTTGCCCGATTGTACTGCAAATTAGGCCGATTATTAGGCAGGCGCATCTGACGGCAAACCGTACGCGTACGTTCTGCACTTGCGTGAGGGAACATCATTTTCTCATGCCAACAGGTTGCAGTAGTCTGTATTAGGCATCCGAACAGGGAAACCAGAAAAGCTAGAAGTGTGAATATATAAAGTGAGCAGTTTTTCCACATGCCGCGATTATCATTAACGGGTTTATGTCCTTTATTTTCACTAATGGCTGCTAAGTTACAAAGACAAGAACAAGAATGACAACAAGTCTGTTCCGTTTTTATTTTCTCACACGTTCATTTGATAAGTTAAATAGCTATTCAGAGTTCTATTTCTCGCCGAAGAGCTCCGCCGCTGAGTCGACATACAGAATCAGCTGAAAAACAGCTGACGCTGTTCGACCAGAGCCCACAGTGCAGAACAAAACTAAACCCGACCGACACTCGATCCCCCGACATTCCCCAAAGGCCGACCGTCAGCTTGATGTGTCCCGGGCTTTAAATTCTTATTCTTCCTTTCTTCACATCCTTTTTGGAGAGAGGATGTGAATAACATTAGGAGAGAGAATGAGAATAACATTAGGAGAAAGAATGAGAATAACATTAGGAGAAAGAATGAGAATAACATTAGGAGAGAGAATGAGAATAACATTAGGAGAGAGGATGAGAATAACATTAGGAGAGAGAATGAGAATAACATTAGGAGAAAGAATGAAAGAATGTTGGGAGAGAGGATGAGAATAACATTAGGAGAGAGAATGAGAATAACATTAGGAGAAAGAATGAGAATAACGTTAAGAGAAAGAATGAGATAACATTAGGAGAGAGAATGAGAATAACATTAGGAGAGAAAATGAGAATAACATTAGGAGAGAGAATGAGAATAACATTAGGAAAAAGAATGAAAGTAACATTAGGAGCGAGGATGAGAATAACATTAGGAGAGAGAATGAGAATAACATTAGGAGAGAGAATGAGATTAACATCAGGAGAGAGAATGAGAATAACATTAGGAGAAAGAATGAGAATAACATTAGGAGAGAGAATGAGAATAACATCAGGAGAGAGAATGAGAATAACATTAGGAGAAAGAATGAGAATAACATTAGGAGCGAGGATGAGAATAACATCAGGAGAGAGAGAATGAGAATAACATTAGGAGAAAGAATGAGAATAACATTAGGAGAGAGAATGAGAATAACATTAGGAGAGAGAATGAGAATAACATTAGGAAAAAGAATGAAAGTAACATTAGGAGCGAGGATGAGAATAGCATTAGGAGAAAGAATGAAAGAATGTTAGGAGAAAGAATGTTCTCTCTCTGAGAATACCAGTAGGAAAGAGGATTAGAGTAAATTTTGGAACTGTATTGTTTAGGCTACAGGGAGGCTCGGGGACCAAAACCTGGTAACAAGTGCAGTGATTGGAGGCTTGTGGTGTTTAATAGATGATTAATTAAAGCATTTTTCTGTATCATGTCTTATTAATTATCTTTTAGATTTTATGAGATGAAGTAAAAAATAAATAAATAAGAAAATCAGCCAAACATTGGCAATCGGCTGCCATGATTTCTAAATCTCTAGTAGATGCCACCAAGCGTCAATAAAAAATAAAGTTAAAACACAGCGTGCGCTCTACCCTGATTGGTGGCTTGCTGTGCGCTCGACCAGTTCCGTTTTTATCCACTCATATATAAAAAGGAAAGATTAATTTCCCAAAAGTAAGATATTTGATTTTGAAATGTAGTTAAAGTAAAAGTTTCCCCAAATAGAAATACTTCATTTAAGTACAGACACACGAGAAACCCACTTAAGTACAGTAACAAACTACGTTTACTTCCTTACTGTCCACCACTGATAGAGATCATTTCAATTCTGCGAGCACTGAGCACTGAGATACATGCACCAACTCCCTCGCTCATGAACTTGTCTACACTTTACAAATCGAAGTGCAATTCATGACACTGTGCTGAGATTTAGTATTCTCCCTGCTCTCTTTCAATTTAAGGATACTGTTTAAATGCCATACAAAGAACAGCATGAACAGAGCTAAATAAAATGTCACATCATTAAAAAAAAGTAGCTTTTCGCATCATTATGAATATAGATGAAACAAAATCAGAATAATAGTATCAATGCATAGAATCTTTTATCGTAAATTATGTTGTTCTTCTCCTAATTATACTTCTAGTTTGGGTCACAGTGTCCAACAGTCAGCCTTTCTGATGTTCAAGACTGAACATTTCCTAATGGTAAATCCAAAAAGCAAGACAAGCTGAAAAGCATGAGAACCATGCCATTAAAATGAAGTGGTCTCAGGGCTTTTTCTTTTCTGCTCGGCTGTTCAGGCCGCCTGCATTGTGGCCTTGTGATGCCCAAAGTCTCACCTATTGTAAGGGCTGACTTGAAAGAGCAATTTAATTTCGCTTTTCTCCTGATCCTGAGTGGAATGTGCGGCTATCGAGATGAAAGGAGTATTAATCTCTTCTCTCTACTCGTTTTACTTCGATTTATTAGCACTCGAATGTGCACAAGGGCTTTACCCGAGCTATATCAATCAGCGCGTAAAGCTAAGCATGGATCTCGGGGTGTTCATATTGATCATATGGAGCACTAACGGTTCACCAAGACTGCATTAGCTCGCTGCGTGTCCTGCAGATCAGAAAGGATTCAATGAACGAATAAGAGAACAACTACTGTTGATATGCAAAGTAAAACAGTTCAGAAGGAAATCTGGCCGGCATGAAGTTCTTTTTCTCCAATCTGAAATCATATTAAGTAATGTCCAGGAAAAGTTCACTGCACAGCAAGAGCTCAAGGCTGTATGCGTGTGTGTGTGCTTTAAAGAGTGTTTTCGTGCTCCTCCTTCCATTAAAGCACTACAGTCGAGCAAAGTGTTGCCATGGAGACCGCAGCCACACAGATCCAGAGAAGGTAAACGTCTGCCTCCTCAGACCAGCGCTGTCCTCCGAGCGTGACTCACATTATCATATCCTGATCATCTGCACACTCTGTTCCTTCTAAACTCACAATCTTTTTGCTCACATCACTTAGGATATTTTAGGAACCTAATTAACACCAAGTGATAAAAAAAACTCTGAGGTTTACAGACAGTGTACAAGCATCGGTCTGCTTACTTCCGAACTTCTGCTACATAGTCGAGGTTTCTGTCGAACAGGTGTGTGACAGAGTGCCGAATAGCTTCGTGTTTGAACGGAGACGCCGTGCCAAACACCGTGACGTTGGGGACGGTGGCGCACAACTGGGCAACGGCTTGACCCTAAAAACAAGACATAGAGAGCTTCAGCATTATCACTGTCACTGAAGCGAATTGGATGTAACACAATAAGAGGAAATCTGTAGTAAAAAACTGAAAATGGCAATGCGGATTTGATTTAATTAAATGCCCATACAATTTCTACCACGAATACAGGCACAACCCTGATGAAAGTGATCTGATTTTCGGCACGGTAATATTGAATTATGAATCAGGAGCATGTGGAACAACACAGCACACAGCAGCTCTGTCACCAAACGCCAGCTCTGCCACATAAGCACAGTGTCTTTCTTTGACCAAATAAACTCCCTAATATGACGGTGTTGTTGCTTTCTTGATTCTGATTGGATAGAAAATTTGTAATGAACAACAAAAAAAATAAACATGTTATTATTAAAGAATTGATATGATGATATTCTATGAAATGTTTACTGAACATAGATAGAAGAAGTCTCTAGTCAGCCCTTCATAACAATCACAGGCTAAGCTAAAGCTTGAAATTATCCTTATACCCTTTTATATTATCCTCATAAAATTATAACTTTCTCTGTAACAGTACATTTTTTAAATTTCATAAGAATATGTGGAAATAGCTGTTATTACTAAAGTGATACCTGGAACTTGTTTGTACTGATCATCAACCTTAAATATAACTTTAAGTTATAAAAATGCCATTGTTACATCTATATACATAAAACACATTATAACTACAAAACACTAGAGTAATGACATTCTTATATCTGTTTTTTCTTGGATGTGACAGTATGTTCCCATAACCACCACAAGAATCATGTTATAAGCCTAAAATATTTGAATAATAAAAATGATAAAATCTCACTATAGTCTTCTATTATTATTATTATTATTATTATTATTATTATTATTATTATTATTATTATTTCTCTAGTGCTCTGGTTTCTATGGTTCTGTATCATAACCCCAGTCTATGAGACTTACCACTCCCCCCCCTGCTGAGTGAACAAATACAGACATCCCCTCCGGAGATTGGCCACTTCAAACAGCATCATGTACGCAGCCACAAAGTTCATAGAGAAAGCAGCTGCCTCGGGAAAAGTCATCTCATCAGGTATCTTATAAACCCAATCCTGCTGTGTGCACACCACCTCGGCCCAAGCATTGTAGTTCGTAAATGCCATTACCCTGTCTCCATCTGAAAGCACAAAAATAAGAGAGAATAATAATAATTTAAAAAAAGGATTAGTAGCATCTAATTTGCAGATTAATTCTTTGTTGCTCAAAAAGCACCCTACACTTAAATAATTCATTATAGGGTTCTCAAAAAAGACAATTAATGCATGCTTAAGGGAGTGTACCCACTATTAAATGTTGCATTATTTCAAGTAGTTTCAACTGAACTAAATCAGACAGCAGATTCACTAATTCACAGGAATCGTAGTTGTGTTTGTACACAGACGTCCATCATGCTCGACTCAGAGAACTGAGAGAACTAAAGCGCTTAACAGATTGCACATATTTGCTCATAAGCTACTGATGGTACAAGGAATTAATGCAGATGGTGGATGATTATGGTAAGATCGTTTATTAGAAATAATGTAAAATGGCAAGTTGTATCAATACATTCATCACACGGTTGTTTGTGGGATCTACAGATCGTTAAGAGTTTCTAAACCTTCCTAAAGGGATTCTATTCGAAACTTCTTTAGAGAACTCTCTGACTGGATGCTGCCTCTGATACAGACATGTTTTATAATGGTTCTGGTAGAGAGACAAACAAGCATGTGTGTCACATCCGTTAGTTTCAGACAAGACTTTTGTAGTAAACATAAATTTTCTCATGTTTTCTTAAAAATAAATACTATTGCTATTGTCATGTGTTTCAGCTATACAGGTTTATAGTTAACATGCGAGTGCTTATGAAAGTCTACGATGTTACATACCTCGAAGCCTTTAGTATTTTCTCCCACAGCTTCCACTATTCCAGAACATTCAAATCCAGGCACTAGAGGGTTTTTGGAGGATTGTCGATATTTCCTTGACGTACCAATGAGATCAAGAAAATTCAAGCCACTGTATTCAAAAAGAAAAGCCTTCAGAATTGCAGAGATTACACAGGGATGTTTTTTTCTTTCAAGCTGGGAATGCAAAATGGTGCAGATGACAGTTCCTTTTTCAAATGTCATTATTTATTTAATTGTATTTTTTTCTTCCAAAAAGCCACACTGCGATAACTTGAAACTGAAATCAGTGACTCACAATCATCTCATTAATCTTATTCATATTTTCTTATGCTGTTTGTACAAATGTAGCAGTATAGCCCAGAAGCTGAAATGGCTCATGAATCAGCATGTTCCAATATATTTGCACTTTTGCATCTTTAAAAAAAAAAATCTATATATTTATTCAGACATTTGGAAAGTAACTATTTAAATATGATTCCATTTTTCTTTCCATCTCGTTCCTCCTCATGCACCTGTTCATTATGGCAGTGTTCATGCAACATGTTTGGAAAGCGCAGTCACATTTCTCCAGCTATTTTTTTTTAATAAAAATTGTAAAATAGTAAACAATAATAATTAAAAAAACATATACAAAACGATAATTAAATAGGGTGTACCATGCTTTAACGCGAATTTTGACTTCTCCTTCTTGGGGTTCAGGCATGCTTTCTTGGTCACTTTGAGTTTGTTTAGACCTCCAAAGCCTGAAAGCAGCACAGCGCGCATTTCCTTTGGATCCGGCGCATTCACGGCGCTCTCCGGCTCTTTAGCCCCGTTCTTCTCGATCATCTGCTCGGTTTCCTCCGCCGCCTCCGTGCCCTCCTTCGCCATCTTGTGATCTAACGGTCCTCCAGCAGCTCTGGCGCGACTTCAGCTCTAGCGGGAGAGGGGCGCACCGGCTCAGCCTATTAGCAGATTTACGGTAAACTACAAAGATACCGTAAAAATGGTACACAAAGCGATACAGACTTACACCCCAATACCCTTTCTACACGTCTGCTCAAAACATGTCTCTGAAACCAAATATAACAAAAAGTTCTAAATCGTTTATTAATAACAATCTCTTATTGTAGCTTAGCTTGGTTAACCTGTTGTGAAACGTGTTTTTCTTTTCACAAGCATTTCTACTGAACCTTCGTATTTAATACCTTAATAAAATATATTGTTTTGCTACCATACATTTTTGTGTAAAGGTTTAACAATACAGTTTATTGAGTTACAAGAAGCCATGTATTTCTATCATGTACACATGCAGGGTTTTCAACATTATACAGTAACACTAAACATTAAACATTAAAATTACCATTAAACATTAAAATTATGACAACATATATGGAATTATGTGGTCAATCCAGAATTTCTTTTATATTTTAGATTATCTAAGCATCCACCTTTTGCTTTAAAGACCACTTTGCACACTCTTGGCATTCCCTCTGCAAACTTCATAGAATTGTTTTCCAATGATCTTGAAGAGTTCCCAGAGGTGTTGAGTAATTGTTGGCTGCTTGTCCTTCACCCTTAAGCAATTTTGTTTGATTTATATTACTTACATTAAATAGAAACATTTTTTCATTCATCATTATTCTTTTGGAAACAAATTGTACAAACCAGATGGGATGGCATTGTGTTGCAAAATGCGTCGTAGCGATGCTGGTTAAGTGTGATCTCAAATTTGACTAAATCACCAACAATGTGTGAGTGTGCCAAGCTGTCATCAAAACTAATTGTAGCTACTTTGGACAATCTCAACTATAAAACATAGTCTGGGTTGTTTAACAGTTTTACTAAATAAATCCATACATGTTCCTTAGTAGTTTTTATGTATTTAGTATTAATGTGCAATATTAAAAATAATAAATATAAAGAAAACACTGTTGACTGGTACTGTACAACTGTATCAGCACAATGAAAAATAGTCCTTAAAGCAAATATCTGCTACTACTACTAAAACTTCTAAGGGCTTATGTTCCTTACATAATTGTTATAGACTTTTAGTATTTAGGATATAAACAGGCACTTTGTGTGGACTGTCAGTAAAATACATATTTACCAAAAAAAAAATTAATGAAAGGAAAGGAAAGTCTGCTGAGCACAAAGGGTACCTCATTTGGCTCTATTAAGATCAATAGTGTCTGGATTAAAAGCTGCTTCTAAATAACAAAAAAAATAAAATAAAAAATCAATGGACACTTCCTTATTTTGTCAACAATCATTTTGGAAAAGCAGTCTTTTAGATTGTAATAAAGGAACAAAATAGGAATAAAACATGGCAACGGTGCTGTTTTGATGTATGATTTACTAAAACCATCCATGTGCTCCTTCCAACAGAATATATTAAAATGGTCACATTGTCCCCTACCACAAAAGCAATTTAACACTAACTATCATGCACACACATCATATTTATGTCTGTTTTGTAGCTATTTAATGTTGATGGGCATCTGCAAACTTGTGTTCCTATTATCACTTTAATTTAGCATTATAGCACCTTAACTGTCAACTACTTTATTAATAATAACGATGTTTGCTTTCTAATAGTAAATATGTCAAAAATACAGCTTTTTTTAATGGGACTGTGTAATTGGAAATTCTCTTCATTCTCATGCTGACCCCAAAAACTCAATTCAAAACAAAAAACTTTGTATCCTATATGTGTTTTTTTTTTCCCATGGCTCCAGTTAATCAGTTCTTTACATACATCAGTTTAACAGTTGGCTAGATTACCTTGAAGACAAACTCTGATGGTTATCAAAAGATTTAAGATGTATTTATGAACATGACTAAGAAGTGTCATTCTGTGTCTATGAGTGTGGATAGGTGAAGGGTATCAGCAAATAAACTAATTATCTTAGTATTTCTGTACCAAAACCTGATGGCAGCATCATTCAGGATCATCAAGGTCTCATCCAGGTCTGCCAAGTACCCCTTTAAGGAACATGTTCAATAGTGGAACCTAAGGACATTTTTTGCTTTAGTCTGCTATGACATTAAAATGTTGCAGTGGAGGCATATCATGCATCTAGGGTGATGAAGGTAATGAGCAAAATTTCCCACTGCAATTTCAATCATTCAAAATTCTGTGTATATTATTATTACTGTTCTTTTGGCTAAATGGTTGTTAAGTATTTAAAGATCTGCAGGATATGAGGAAAAACATTGTTATGAAATTAGTGCACCTCATGTGATCAAACAAAAATGACACTTGACTGTATAAGACTGTAGAATGCACATTACTCATAATCTTACATTCCGGCGCTCATGTTAGTTCTCACTCTCCAGTGTTTTGTATTGTTTTTAAGATTAATAATCACAATCTTGATTTACAGAAATGAGGATGGGTTCCCTTTTGAGTGTTCCTGTCAAGGTTTCTTCCTCATAACATCTATGGAGTTTTTCCTTGCCATATTTGGCATGGCTTGCTATTCTTCTTCTTCTTTCAGCTTCTCCCATTAGAAATCGCCACAGTGGATCATCCGTCTCAATACCCCCGTCTCTACATCTGCCTCTTTCAAACAAACTACCTGAATGTCTTCCCTCACCACATCCATGAACCTCCTCCTTGGCCTTCCTCTTTTCCTCCTTCTTGGTGGCTCCATCCTCAGCATTCTCCTACCGATATACCCCATGTCCCTCCTCTGCACATGTCCAAACCCTCTCAATCTCGCCTCCCTTATCTTGTCTCCAAAACGTCCTACATGCGCTGTCCTCTAATAAACTCATTTCTAATCCTGTCTATCCTCATTACTCCCAACAAAAACCTCATCTTCAGCTCTGCTACCTCCAGCTCCACCTCCTGTCTTTTACTCAATGCCACTGTCTCTAAACCATACAACATCGCAGATCTCACCACAGTCCTATAAACTTTCCCTTTTACTCTTGCAGATACTCTTCTATCACAAATCATATCACTCTTCTCCACCCACTCCACCCTGCCTGCACTCTTTTCTTCACTTCTCTAACACACTCTATTACTTTGCACTGTTGACCCATGTACCTGAACTCCTCCACCTTCTCCACCTCTTCTCCCTGCAACCGCACCACTCCACTGCCCTTCCTCTCTTTCACACACATGTACTCTGTCTTACTCCTACTGACTTTCATTCCCCTTCTCTCCAGCGTGTACCTCCACCTCTCCAGGCTCTTCTCAACCTGCTCCCTACTATCACTAATTTTCTCATTAGTGTTTAAGCATTTGCTTTTGGGTCATGCTATACAATTTCTGTTTTACTACTCAAAAGAAAAGTACACTTTTGTGTCAATTACATTTTATTCTGCAATGTTTCATCCTTACAAAAAATGTGTTCAGTACATGGTTTTATGGATATCAATATTTAGAGACATCTAGTGGATAAGCATTCATTCACATAATCTTAAGAGAACTTACGCAAAATCCACTAAATATTATGACTACATCATATATTTTATCAGTGCACACACAAGAATATAGACGGTAACAGAGAAATGGGATTTAATGGCTTTTTCCTAATGATCATAAGCAAAGGACAGAAAACAACATAATGTGTCGCACATTAACAAACCCAAGTGTTCTAAATCTAATATTTACGTTATTTCAAGTATCACTGGCGCTATGAATAACTGTATTTGCTATTCTGAGATGCTTTCCAGGTTTTCTTCTCTGGCTACAACAGTGGCTTTCGATATTGTCATTTTTGTGCGCAGTGCAGCATTCAAGTCACATTTTGTGCATACTCTAGAACTCCAACAACATTGGCCTCATTTATCAAGCTGGATACAAAGTAATTATTCTTAAATCAATCATTCACAGTAATATTTACAGCACATGATCTATGCTCCAGGAAAATTCACTTAGTGTGTGTGGGGAAAAAACATTCATATTCCACGAGAACTCCTGCATTTATGTCAATGCAATTATTACTGATATATACTGTGTGTGGTGGTGTGTGTGTGTGTGTGTGTGTGTGTGTGTGTGTGTGTGTTACATACATACATACATACATACATACATACATATAAACATTTACACACACCCCTCACATTTCAGCAACCATTGTAGTATATCTTCTCAAGGGACAATACTGTAGAAATGAAACTTGGATATATTTTAGAGTAGTCAATGTGCAGCTTGTATAGCAGTACAGATTTAGAGTTATTTTTAGAGGACAGTAAATCTGTACTTAATGTTCACATTAATTACTATAAAATATATCCAAGTTTCATTTCTATAGTATGGTCACTTTAGAAGGTACACTAAAATGGTTGCTGAAATGTGAGTACTCACTTTTCTGAGATGCTGTTTATACACACAAAGCTCTAAAAAAAACATTAATAAATGAGGCCCATCAAGCATTCTTTTAAAAATAATTTCTAGATGTAATGTCATGCAATAGTTTATTCTTAAATTATATATTAATTTATGATAAATCAGTGTAAAGCTTGTGGAATGAAGATAATGAAGATTCTACTTTTTCGGAACATCTGTGAAGATCCGCAGTCCGTGCATTTCTTTAATCTCTTCCTGGAGTGCCTGGTAAATAATGCATTTGAACAAGAATTAGGAACAACTGAGCAACATATGACATTATTAGATATAACAGAACAACAGATATTACCACAATTGCTGAATATACGTAATGATTTGCAACAAATGTAATAAATATTACATGTAGAAATATTTCTCTATTTAAATGATCCATTTACTGTCACCTGACACTATAAGGAATATAAAGACATGCTAAAAAATCCAAACATACCTGAGTGAAGACAGAGTTAAACAGCATGGAAAAGTCAACAATTGGATTGAATGACTTATTTATAGAGGTTTGCCTTTTGCCTTGTAACCTAACTATCACTTACAATGTCATGTTATTACTCAGTTAATTAACTTACATATTATGCATTAATTTATAAAATATACCACACCAGTGATGCATTTTTTGACTGTGGAGCAATTGTTGATTACAGTTTTTAGCTCCGACAGTCTGACATCATTTCCATAGTAACAGCTAATTCACAGGTGGGTGATGTACATAAAAAAACATTAATACTAAAGCTCTGTGATTAAACAAAGAAAAGTTGGCAGTCATTGCTATTTATTCAGTTTTCTGCCAGGAAATATTTATTAAGCATAGATGAAAGAAGTCTACAATTTAAGAGTTTAGTTAGGACTATTACCCAAGATAGTAGTCAGGACAGAGAAATTTGTGCTTTTTGTTTTTTCCTGTAAAATGGCAAACTCTCTTCTATTCTATTTTAACTATATTCTGTTTTATTAAAAAAGTTGTTTAAATAATTATTTTAAGTATTTTAAAAAGTAATATTTTAAAGTAGGGCTGAAACGATTCCTCAAGAAACTCGAGTAATTTGAATGCAAAAATCCTGAGGCAAATTGATTTTTTATTATTATTTTTTTTGTTTATTTAACTACACACGGAGCATTGTGTTTCCCTACGGACCATTATTCGTGACGCACCACCTGATATACTCTGGAGCACACTGGACAGGTAAACACAGAAGATGCTGCAGATTGAATAAAATGGAACAGGGAGAAATAGCAAAAGGGCGAGAAG
>JBCEWE010001948.1:0-21081 GCA_039877035.1 Silurus lanzhouensis
GGACTCTGCTGTACGGACATCTAGGGGATGTTCATTCCACCACCTTGGTGCCAGAACAGAGAAGAGCCTTGAAGTGTACTTACATCTCATTCTGAGAGAAGGTGGTACGAGTCGAGCAGTGCTGGAGGATCTCAGACAGCGTGGTGCAGTGCGAGATGTGATTAGGTCACTGAGGTAAGATGGCTTGGTCCATTTCTGGCCTTGTAGGCAACCATCAGTGTTTTGAATCTGATACGTGCAGCTACTGGAAGCCAGTGAAGGGAGCGCAGCAGTGGGTGTGGGAGATCTTGGGATGATTGAACACAAGCCGTGCAGCTGCGTTTTGGATCATTTGCAGTGGACGGATAGCGTTCAGGGGAAGACCTGCCAGCAGAGAGTTGCAGTAGTCGAGTCTTGAAATCACAAGAGACTGAACAATCACCTGAGCAGCCTGTGTGGACAGAAATGGTCGAATCCTTCGGATGTTGTAGAAAAGAAATCTACAAGAATGAGACACATTAGCAACATGTGGGAAGAAGGACAGTTTCATTGTCCATAGTTACCCCAAGGTTACGAGCAGTGGCTGAAGGGGAGAGCAGAGAGTCATGAAGTGTTATTTGGAGATTCTTGACCTGGAGATGAATCGCCTGGGATGACCAGCAGTTCTGATTTTGCTGGGTTGAGTTTAGTTGGTGAGCGGCTCATCCATGAAGATATGTCTGTCAGGCATGCCGAGATACGAGCGGAACTGTGGTGTCCGATGGAAGGAAAGAAAAGATTAGTTGAGTGTCATCTGCATAGCAGTGATAAGAAAACCCATGTGACTTTACCAATGGAGTGGGTATAGAGGGAGAAAGGAGGGACCAAGTACCGAGCCTTGTGGGACACCAGTGGTGAGTCTGCTTGGGGCAGATGTGGATCCCTCCATGTTACCTGTATGAGCGACCTTCCAGGTAGGAGCAAACCATTCCCATGCTGTTCCGCGGATACCGAGGCTTTTGAGGGTTGACAAAGTGTCTTGTGGTTGAATGTGTCAAATGCTGCTGAAAGGTCCAGGAAGATAAATACAGATGACAGCTTGGCTGACCGAGCAGCATGCAGTTTCTCAGAAACAGAGAAACAGAGGCTGTCTCTGTGGTATGTGCCACTTTGAACCCAGACTGGTTATTGTCATGGAGGTTGTTCTGTGAGAGATAGACAGACAGTTGGTTAAAAACAGTGCGTTCCAAAGATTACAAAGAAAGGAGAGAAGTGATACCTGTAGTTGTTGATGTCTGTAGTTGTTGATGTCTGATGGATCCAGAGCAGGTTTCTTCAAGATAGGAACGACCCATGCTTGCTTGAAGGTAGTTGGTACATAGCCAGATGTTAATGACCCATTGATGATTGTGGAGATGAAGGGCAGGAGCTCATGTGTGATAGTCTGAAGCAAAGTTGAAGGGATTGGATCCAGAGGACAGGTAGTGGATTGCAAGATTGGATGACTTGCAGTATCTCATCTTCTGTTAAGGTTGAGAAGCTTGACAGAGACATAGTGGATTGTCGGCTGTGTTGTGTAGTCATTGTTGGGGAGAAGGTGAAGGTCTGGCAGATTTTCTTAATCTTCTCATCATAAAAGGAGGCAAAGTCATTAGCAGTCAGGGAGGATGGAGCACCTGGCAGCAGGGGGGTTGAGTAGAAGATGTTGTGGAGCTTACGAGGATCTTGTGCAGAGGCCTCAAGCTTTCTCTTGTAGAAGGCAGTTTTAGCAGAAGTCACCTCCATAGAAAATTTGGTCAGGAGTGCGCGTAAGATGCGAGGTTTACATCGAGGTGTGATTTTTCCACTTCCTCTCTGCAGATCTGAGTTCTCGTCGATTGCTGCGAAAAACTTCCGACAGCCACGGTGTGGACAAGAAGTCTTCTTGGGTTTTTTGGTCAAGGGGCAAAGAAAGTTGAGGAAAGGGATGAGAGGAAGGAGTCAGTAGCAACGTCCAAGGGTGGAGAGGTGCATCCCTCCTTGCCTTCCACTCTTCATACCCAGGATGCCTCTACCCAAAACTAAGCATGAACTACTGTTTGAACATTTTTTTTCCCGACTCTCCACTATCCAAATATTCTCCAACCACTCCACTGTCTCCTGGAGACGAACCTGGTCCTTCTTTTTCCTCAGGACCTGACACGATTGTTCTCTCACCGTAAACTTTTTCTTCCCCAGCAAGTCGTTTTTATCTTTACTTCTTTACTAGGCTCTAACTTCGTCCACCAGCTTCACCTGCTCTTTCAGCCTTTAAAATATAAGTGTGACGTATATGCACGATTAAGGATGGTGATGATATAATGTATGCTGCGCTTTTGTGTATATCTTTAACTAATTTTGCTCTTTATACAGCTGAGTTTAATTCTGCGAAGCTGAGTATTATACTATATTAATGCTGGGTATTGGTTATATGTATTAAGCTTGGATTTAAACTAATATAAGCAATGTTATATGTTAAGAAGCTTAAATGATATTGTTTTGCTTATTTTTATTTTATTATGCTGCCTTCAACTAAACACTGTGAACTTTTGTGCACCCTCATATACGAGATGCACATGCACTGCGGTTCCTCGCTCAGGTATCCTTTATACACCAGACAAAAAATACCCTGCGGTTTCTAGCCTAGCTAATCCGCTTGTTGTTGTTGTTGTTGTTGTTGTTAAAATTTTGCACACTCTGCAAAACTGCATCTGTTATTGTCCAATACTATTCTCCAATAAACCTATCATACTCTTATCACAACTACCTTTATTTAGTTTTTCATAATTTTGGTATTCTACTCTATTTTCATAACTAAAACTAGCTAAATTTCTCGACATTACGTAGCAGTTTCATCTCTCTGAATGAGGTGTTCAAAGAGAACTACGAAAATTCGGAGTGTAGTTACAACTATGCACATATTTTTATAGAATTTAGACCTAGAGAAAACAGTCAAGTGAGTCAGATCTTCACTAACTTCAAATGAGTTGGCCCCCTTATTACTATATAGAAAGCATCTTTCCGTAGGCTCGCAAACATTTCAGCCCTGAATACTCACTTAGGCAGGCTTCTTAGGTCAACAGACCGATTAATGCACAGATTAAGGGGGTGCTGTTTTGATCCTGCTTGCATGTATCCACTGTGGCTGATAATCAGTCAGAACTCCAAGCCAGGTTACAGCTAGAACAGTCGCTGGACACCGATACTTCGGCTCACCGACCTTGGTAGGCTTCAGACTTTGTATCAGGACATGCTAATTAAGCACAAAAGGGTGTGATGGGTTTTATGTGGGCAGAGGAAGAGTTAGTGAGACATCAGCACTAATAGAATTACATTTTTTTTAACCAGGGCAGAAATGTAGTCGTCCACCATCACTTCCAGGTTACCTAAGGAAGAAATGCCAGTGCGTCGCCTGGCCCATGGGGTCGGGAAAGGACGACCCATTAGAATTTCAAAAAGTGACAGTTTAGTAGTTGAAGATGGGGTCATTCTCATTTCTGTGAGTACTGCCGGGAGAACAACAGTCCAATTTCGGCCTGTTTCAATGCAGGCTTTAGTAACACGTTCCTTAATTGTTCTGTTCGTTCTCTCTACCACTCCAGCTGACTGTGGGTGATAGGGAATATTAAAATGCCAATCAATTGCTAAGCTTTAAGCCAAATGTTGTGTTACTTTAGAAGCAAAAGGTGTGCCGTTATCACTTTCAATCACACGAGGAGTATCAAACCTAGAGATGATCTCTTTCGTTAATATTTTTACAACTGGTTTAGCGTTCTCTGTCACGCATGCAAATGCTTCTGGCCACTTACTGAATCTGTCAACTATAACCAACAGGTTTCTCAAATTTCCTTCTGGTGGCAAATGTGTGAAATCTATCTGTAGGTGTTGGAAAGGTTGCTCAGGAAAAGTAAGTGCATCATGTCGTACAGGTTACTGTATGTTAGTTTTGGCACAAGTCAAACATGAATCTAACACTAGCTTGGTTGTTTTAGCTACATCAGAAATACAGTATGATGAGTTCATAGCCTGTGTGACTTTAGCTATGCTAATGTGTGACATCCCGTGGTAATGCTTTACCAACACTATTAAAGCTAGTTTAGGCAGAGCAATTTTTCCAACTACATCTCTAATAATACCAGCAGAATATGATTTACAGTGTTTCGAAGCCCAATACTTTATGTTCTCCATAGTAGGCTGACTCTGAAGCAGTTTTTTAGGTCAATATCTGGTATATTGGAGATATGTGTCATCATCGGGATCTCAGGAGTTGTATGTATTGTGTCCAAATCTACAGTTTCCCCGAATTTCCTCTGAATCACCTGCGGCTTGTCCTTTAACCTTAACTATGGCAGGAAGTTTAAGCATTTAAGAGGTCACCTATGAGATTAAAATGTGCTATGGGCTTTCCATCAGCAGTTTTAAAGTGTCTTTGCTTCCATGTTTCGGTAAAAATCATGCACAACATCATAAGCATACTTAGAGTCAGTGTATATAGTCACTAGTTTACCTTCAGACAACTGACACTTTTGTAAGTGCGACCGACTCTGCGGCTTGTGCAGATGTGTATGGTAATGGTTTAGCTTCAACTATTTCATCAGGTAATCTTACAACCGCATATCCACATAAATACACATCAAAGGGTTTTGAACACAATCTATCTACATATAGGCAATCCCCTCTTCCAGGGCCTTATCTAAAAGATCGGGCCTACAAAAGGTCTCTTGTTCAATGTGTTTAAGGCAATCGCGTGCCTCGTCAAAACCATCCAAGTCAATAAAGCCTAGTCGCGTTACTACAGCTGAATGCGGCTGAGAAGAAGGCTTAATGGTTACGGTTTCTGTTGCCAAGAGCGTGATTTCATAACCAGATCTACGTTGTGCTGTCATATCTTGTGTGTAGAGGTTACGTAAAATAGCTGTTACCTGATGTGGGGTGTACAGTATCAAAGGATGTGACAGCACCCTTTTCTCAGCATCCTGGACCATCAGACCATCAGCAGCCACTGAACGCAAGCATGAGGGCAACCTTTGTGCTATGTTGTCTAAAGATTTGGAAAGATACGCAACAGGGCGAAATCTATCACCATCTGTCACCTCGCAGCCGTACCACCACGTTCGTGACCTAGACCTAGAGCTGGAGCAGACTGTATAGCCTTCCTGTATTTCATAGTGAAATTATGGTTATGAGTATAACATTTAATATTTTAATAAAAACAACAAAAACATTTTTTTTATTAAAGCAAGTCAGATTTTTTCAAACCATTGTTTGTCATCACATTTTGCAATTAATATTTGCACATTCAATGGTTTTTAGTTAATAATGCTTATTAATATGAAAAGTCATAATTTCATAACAACTTGTAAAAACTTGATTTGTCATATCATGTTCGTCATTGAATTTTTGCACTTTTTTGCACTTTTTTTTTACAGTTTTTATGAAATTATTCCAATGAATATGAAAATTCACATTTTACCTATTAATTTTATATTTATTAGATAAAAGTGATTTTTATGGCAAAACATGATATATCATGAAACTAATTTTCACAATAACTCATTTTTAAATTCACAGTAATGTTTAGTGACGTACTCAACCAAACAAACCAGTAAATATTACAAAAAGTATGCATTAAAATATATATTTTGTGTAAAATGTACAGCTTTTTAAAAATTAAATAGAAAAAATTCAGTATTTCAGAAAACAGTAGAATGCAGTTAAAACTACAAAAAGACAGTGTTAAAATACTAAAATTATTACAAACCCGATTCCAAAAAAGTTGGGACACTGTACAAATTGTGAATAAAAACACAATGCAATGATGTGGAAGTTTCAAATTTAAATTTTTTAATTCAGAATACAAAATAGATGACATATCAAATGTTTAAACTGAGAAAATGTGTCATTTTAAGGGAAAAATAAGTTGATAAAAAATTTCATGGCATCTACACATCTCAAAAAAAGTTGGGACAAGGCCATGTTTACCACTGTGTGGCATCCCCTCTTCTTTTTTATAACAGTCTGTACATGTCTGGGGACTGAGGAGACAAGTTGCTCAAGTTTAGGAATAGGAATGTTGTCCCATTCTTGTCTAATACAGGCTTCTAGTTGCTCAACTGTCTCAGGTCTTCTTTGTTGCATCTTCCTCTTTATGATGCGGCAAATGTTTTCTATGGGTGAAAGATCTGGACTGCAGGCTGGCCATTTCAGTACCCGGATCCTTCTTCTACACAGCCATGATGTTGTAAAAGATCACGGGCATCCAGAATGTTTTTCTGGCATTGACCCTTACGCACAGAGATTGTTCCAGATTCTATGAATCTTTAGATGGTATTATGCACTGTAGATGATGTTAACTTCAAACTCTTTGCAATGTTTCTCGGAGAAACTCCTTTCTGATATTGCTCCACTATTTTCCGCCGCAGCATCGGGGAAATTGCTGAATTGCTGAGCCCATCTTGACTTCTGAGAGACACTGTCACTCTGAGAGACTCTTTTTATACCCAATCATTTTGTCAATTGAACTAATAAGTTGCAAATTGGTCCTCCAGCTGTTCCTTATATGTACTTTTAACTTTTCCCAACTTTTTTGGAATGTGTAGATCTCATGAAATCCAGAAATGAGCCAATATTTGGCATGACATTTCAAAATGTCTCACTTTCAACATTTGATATGTTATCTATATTCTATTGCGAATAAAATATATGTTTATGAGATTTGTAAATTATTTTTACAGTGTCCAAACTTTTTGGAATCGAGTTTGCACATTTTACAAATGCATGTAATATTTACAGATAAAACTACACCACAACAAAACACAACAAAATTCTAATAATATAAATGTTTAAAAAAAAATACATGTTACATGTCTGAAATGACTAGGCATTAACATATATCAGGCTTGTTTTTAAGTGTAAAAATTAAATATGAAGTACTGGTGTATTGCATACATTTTATATTTGTCTTCCAAATAGTTATGTCATTTGTTTCATAGCCTAGGTGTTCATCAGTCTGCCATTTTTTATATTAAATTGCAAATAAAATAAAAAAAAGTTTTTCCATTTAGTAATATTCACAATGTCTTAAGGCAATTTTATATGTAATGATTTCTCATATAGAAATGTATATTCTCGCGTAAATTCACGTCTTGTGTAGGAATTTAAAATGATGAACTCTGCCTCATCCAATCAGCATTAGACCTGATTCCTGATTGTCGCGGGAGCAGCCATCTTAAAGAAATTAACAAGCCGTTATTGAGAGCGCGCTAATCAGCCAGCACATGGAGTTCTGCACTGGTAAGAGAAAAGTGATTTTTTTTTAGACCTTGAAAGACTTCACCATACAGACACCTGTTTGTGACAGAGGGCATATTTTGTCGTCATAATAAATATGTCGACTTAGATTGTGGGTTTTATATGTAACGATTAAATCGTTCCCTTTTTTTTTTTTCTTTAATGATGAATAGTGGTGTCCCCCCGAGGAGAGTGGAAACAACTTTATTTTTTGTACGATTGAAAAATTATTACCTGTCGATTTTGCAGCAAAATACTAGACACATTGAGGGGTTATGTGCTGCATTGTAGAGTTCATAGGAATGAACCCCATTGTTTTTTTTAAGTGTGTTAGTGATGACTGTAAGCGGACATTTTGCACTTACGCGGCTTTTAAAGCTCATTTTTATCGCCATCACAATGAGTCTGAACCCTCTGTTACTCCCAGAACCTTTGTTTCAGAATTGAAATGCACCATGTCGCTGTGTGACCGCCAGTTTCACACCGTTAAAGAACTTGTACAGCACTTAAAAGAGCATATAGTGGAGGGGCGACCTGTGGTGTGTCCTGTAACAGGTTGTAAAAAAAATGTTCACTGTTAAATCATCATTTACTGCTCATATGTCCAGGAAACATAGAGCATGTTCGATTGATAGCATAAGTGACATTTATAGGGAAGCTATTTTTCAGTCTTCCTCCTCCACTGCATATGTGAAGATGCTTCCCAGAGCACGAATGATGCAACACTTCTGCTTGATGTTTGGGAGCTATTATTGCTTTAATATTCATTACCCATCAGAACTGGCATCAACTCTGGAGTTTTTGCAGAGGTAGGTCTTTTTTGGATAAACTTTATATGATTTTCACTTTATTGATTTGAAACAAATCTAAGGTAGGTCCTGCAGTGGCTTGGGGGCTAGGGCCCTTGTCACTTTGACTGTTTACCAATATAAAACTTTACTATTTTTCACTAATTTCACTTTACAATACAATTTTGTTGGTAACATTGGTTAACTATGTTAGCATGAACTAACAATCAATAATACTTTTATAACATTTATAAATCTTAATATTCATTTCTAAATGTACTTATGTTTCATAATGTTGTATCTGTTAACATTAGTTAATGCACTGTGAACTAAATTGAACAATAAACAATTGCTTTTCTAATTCAATTGTAATAGAATTAATATTCATAATTTGTTTAGGTTAATGCATTAACAACTAATGTGTCATTAGTTAATGTTAATTCATTAACGTAAAGAAACTATGAGTAGTACATTTTACATAATTTATTGACCTTTGTTAAAAGATTAATCATCAAATAAATTAAAGATTGTGAAGTTGTTTTTGATCAACTTTTTTCTGTTTCACCAAGGTGTTTTTTCCCCATTAACCCGGAGAAGGGCACCAAAGTTGAGAAGACAAACACCGCCCGTCGTCCCGTCAACCCAAGAGTTCTTACATTGATTCAGGAACTTTCAGATCATGAGTGGCGTGATGTCTGAATATGGACTAATGTCAGTCAGTGTTCTGACTTGAGACACACTCAACTTGAAGGACAGTTTCACGTTTTATGCCCAGTTATTTCAGATTAAGAGGCAAGTAAATGTTTCAAATAATATTGTTAAAAATGCATTCAGTTTGTATACAGCTGCTACAGAACATTATTGCTTTTGTGATTTTTGAGAAGCATTCCTGTATCTAAATTTTACCCTCTTGTTTGCATACCCTGTTCCAGCTCCAATGAGAGAATCATTAATCTGTCGCATTCTCTTGATTGTATTGTGTATAGACAGTAGTACACATTACGAATTTATGTTAAGAAATAAGACATGTATGTTTGCTGTTTTGTGGTTAATTAATCCTTCAAAGCACTTTAATGTTTTTGGTTTTTTTTTTGCTTTCATTACCTTATCTTTTAAGGGATATCTACTTTGGTGTTTCAGTTTTTACATCACTAATCTGTGTACACTGGGTTGCAGTTTTTCAAAGTCAATGGTCTATAAAGTGGTGCAGATTAAAAGTGCTTGCAAAATTTTCCATTAAAATGTACAGTTTATAATTGTAATGTATTTTTTACAGAGATATTTTTGCAACCACAGCTGCCAATTTTTTTCTGTGAAAACAACAGGGATTTTTTGTTTAATTCACAAGTAAATTTTACAGGACATTTTTTTTTGTGTGAATAAATAATCTGGGGAGTGTACAGTTTTAAACTGTAAATACGGTACATCTTTGTATTTTATACATAAATATTCTGGAAAGTGTACAGTTTTAAACTGTTTTAAAGTTTACATTTTTAGTGTATTTTTAACTGAATTATTCTGGCAACCACAGCTGACAAATTTTTTTGTAAAAATGACTTTTTTTAAAAAAGTGTATATTATATATATATATATAATGTATTGTTTTTGTTTTTGAATGCATAATGTATTGCTGATATATATGTGTGTGTGTGTGTGTGTGTGTGTGTGTGTGTGTGTGTGTGTGTGTGTGTGTGTGTGTGTATGTATGTATGTATATATATATATATATATATATATATATATATATATATATTTTTTTTTTTTTTTTTTTAACCATCAGGGTTTGCGTAGGTTTTTGTGTTTTTATGCTATTGAATATGAAAAGTCAGATTTTTCACTATAAATTTTGAAATCTTGATTTTTCATATAACATTTTTTTTTATTTATTTATTTATTTTTTTCACATCAGTTTGTCATTAAATTAATTCCTTGTGTATAAAAATTTCTATTTTACCAATTTATTTTATATTCATATTAAAAAAAAAGTTTTTTGTTTGAGTTTCCACTTTTTAATAGTTTTTAATGAAATAATGCTTAGGAATATAAAAATTAATATTTTCACAAAAACTCATTTTTATGAAAAAGTTATTTGTTTTTGAAATTATGAATTTGAAATGTAATATTTTAATAAAAACAAATTTTTTATAAAAGAAAGTCAGATTTGTTTCAAACCATTGTTTGTCATAGATTTTGCGATGAATATTTGCTTTATATGTTTTTTTTAAGAAAATATGCTAATGAATAGCATGAATAGCTAAGGTCATCATTTCAAATTTAACTTTTAGATACTTGATTTGTCATTTTACATTTTTCATTGAAATTTTGCACTTTTTAACATTTTATCATGAAATTATTCTGATGAATATGAAAATTTATATTTTTATATATTTTTTAAAAAGGACCATTGTATTTCAGACCATTGTATTTAATGTTTTTGTCTTGCATATTGCACTTTTTAACTTTTAACATTAAATTATGCTTATAAATTTGAAAATTCATATTTTCACAATATAAAATTTTTTGTGAAAATGTATATTTTTTGTCAAACATGATTTGTATAGTCACTTTTTTGTTTCTTAATGGCATTTTTTAAAAGGTTTTCTGTGAACATATGCTTCTGAATATGACGAAGAGAAAGCGGTTCATATGTTCATAATGACTTTATAATTTGTTCATAATGAAAGCGGTTCATATGTTCATAATGACTTTATAATTTGTTCATAATGACTTTAATAATTTGTTATGCAAAACGTCATATTTTGATCAAACCATGGTGTGTCATGTAATTGTTTTTCGTTCACGGATTGCACTTTTTAACCTTTTTTAATTCACTTTTTGCAGTTTTTATGAAATTATACTTATGAATATGAAAATTCATATTTTTTAAATAAATGTAATATTTTTGTGAAAAATGTCATATTTTGGCCAGAAAATGTTTTGGTATATCATATCTTATCATAAACATGTAAAATTATTGAGGGCAAGTGCATGCTGTTTGTGTAAATACGCTTGGTTCGAAAAACAGCTTTCTCTTCGTCCTAGAAGCCTGAGACTTGCGGAATCGAAGTTTCAGCTGCTAAGAAACTCATTTTTGACAGCAGGTAGAAGGCTTTGCCAAATATGTGCTGTTGTTTCCTTTTTGATTAATTATGACTTTCTAACCCATTTTAATTCACTTTTTGCAGTTTTTAACAGTTTTTATGAAATTATAATTATGAATATGAAAATTCATATTTTTTAAATAATAAAAATATTTTTGTGAAAAATGTCATATTTTGGCCAGAAAATGTTTTGGTATATCATATCTCATCAGAAACATGTAAAATTATCGTGGGCAAGTGCATGCTTGTTTGTGCAAATACGCTTGGTTCGAAAAACCGCTTTCTCTTCGTCCTAGAAGCCTGAGACTTGCGGAATCGAAGTTTCA
Source organism: Silurus lanzhouensis (assembly GCA_039877035.1). Taxonomy (NCBI): domain Eukaryota; kingdom Metazoa; phylum Chordata; class Actinopteri; order Siluriformes; family Siluridae; genus Silurus; species Silurus lanzhouensis. Next base: position 11,482 of record JBCEWE010001948.1, read on the forward strand.
GCTGCTAAGAAACTCATTTTTGACAGCAGGTAGAAGGCTTTGCCAAATATGTGCTGAAGTTTCGTTTTTGATTAAATATGACTTTCTAACCCATTTTAATTCACTTTTTGCAGTTTTTAACAGTTTTTATGAAATTATAATTATGAATATGAAAAATCATATTTTTTTTAAAAAAATAATATTTTTGTGAAAAATGTCATATTTTGGCCAGAAAATGTTTTGGTATATCATATCTCATCAGAAACATGTAAAATTATTGAGGGCAAGTGCATGCTGTTTGTGCATATACGCTTGGTTCGAAAAACAGCTTTCTCTTCGTCCTAGAAGCCTGAGACTTGCGGAATCGAAGTTTCAGCTGCTAAGAAACTTATTTTTGCCAGCAGGTAGAAGGCTTTGCCAAATATGTTATGTTGTTTCGTTTTTGATTAAATATGACTTTCTAACCCATTTTAATTCACTTTTTGCAGTTTTTAACAGTTTTTATGAAATTAAAATTTTGAATATGAAAATTCATATTTTTTAATTAATAATATTTTTGTGAAAAATGTCATATTTTGGCCAGAAAATGTTTTGGTATATCATATCTTATCATAAACATGTAACCAGTTCATGGGCAAGTGCATGCTGTTTGTGCAAATACGCTTGGTTCGAAAAACCGCTTTCTCTTCGTCCTAGAAGCCTGAGACTTGCGGAATCGAAGTTTCAGCTGCTAAGAAACTAATTTTTGACAGCAGGTAGGAGGCTTTGCCAAATATGTGATGTTGTTTCGTTTTTGATTTATTGTGACTTTCTAACCCATTTTCATTCACTTTTTGCAGTTTTTAACAGTTTTTATGAAATTAAAATTATGAATATGAAAATTCATATTTTTTAAATAATAATAATATTTTTGTGAAAAATGTCATATTTTGGCCAGAAAATGTTTTGGTATATCATATCTTATCATAAACATGTAACCAGATCATGAGCAAGTGCATGCTGTTTGTGCAAATACGCTTGGTTCGAAAAACCGCTTTCTCTTCGTCCTAGAAGCCTGAGACTTGCGGAATCGGAGCTGCTAAGAAACTCATTTTTGACAGCAGGTAGGAGGCTTTGCCAAATATGTGCTGATGTTTGGTTTTTGATTAAATATGTTTTTCTAACCCATTTTCATTCACTTTTTGCAGTTTTTAACAGTTTTTATGAAATTATAATTATGAATATGAAAATTCATATTTAAAAAAAAATAATAATATTTTTGTGAAACATGTCATATTTTGGCAAGAAAATGTTTTGGTATATCATATCTTATCAGAAACATGTAACCAGATCATGGGCAAGTGCATGCTTGTTTGTGCAAATACGCTTGGTTCGAAAAACCGCTTTCTCTTCGTCCTAGAAGCCTGAGACTTGCGGAATCGAAGTTTCAGCTGCTAAGAAACTCATTTTTGCTAGCAGGTAGGAGGCTTTGCCAAATATGTGCTGAAGTTTCGTTTTTGATTTAATATGACTTTCTAACCCATTTTAATTCACTTTTTGCAGTTTTTAAAGGTTTTTATGAAATTAAAATTTTGATTATGAAAATTCATATTTTTTAAATAATAATATTTTTGTGAAAAATGTCATATTTTGGCCAGAAAATGTTTTGGTATATCATATCTTATCATAAACATGTAACCAGATCATGGGCAAGTGCATGCTGTTTGTGCAAATACGCTTGGTTCGAAAAACAGCTTTCTCTTCGTCCTAGAAGCCTGAGACTTGCGGAATCGGAGTTTCAGCTGCTAAGAAACTCATTTTTGCCAGCAGGTAGGAGGCTTCGCCAAATATGTGCTGATGTTTCGTTTTAAATTAAATATGACTTTCTAACTCATTTTAATTCACTTTTTGCAGTTTTTAACAGTTTTTATGAAATTAAAATTATGATTATGAAAATTCATATTTTTTAAATAAATGTAATATTTTTGTGAAAAATGTCATATTTTGGCCAGAAAATGTTTTGGTATATCATATCTCATCAGAAACATGTAAAATTATTGAGGGCAAGTGCATGCTGTTTGTGCAAATACGCTTGGTTCGAAAAACCGCTTTCTCTTCGTCCTAGAAGCCTGAGACTTGCGGAATCGAAGTTTCAGCTGCTAAGAAACTCATTTTTGCCAGCAGGTTGAAGGCTTTGCCAAATATGTGCTGATGTTTGGTTTTTGATTAAATATGTTTTTCTAACCCATTTTCATTCACTTTTTGCAGTTTTTAACAGTTTTTATGAAATTATAATTATGAATATGTAAATTCATATTTAAAAAAAAATAAAAAAAATTTTGTGAAAAATGTCATATTTTGGCCAGAAAATGTTTTGGTATATAACATATCTTATCATAAACATGTAAAATTATTGAGGGCAAGTGCATGCTGTTTGTGCAAATACGCTTGGTTCGAAAAACCGCTTTCTCTTCGTCCTAGAAGCCTGAGACTTGCGGAATCGAAGTTTCAGCTGCTAAGAAACTCATTTTTGCCAGCAGGTTGAAGGCTTTGCCAAATATGTGCTGATGTTTGGTTTTTGATTAAATATGTTTTTCTAACCCATTTTCATTCACTTTTTGCAGTTTTTAACAGTTTTTATGAAATTATAATTATGAATATGAAAATTCATATTTTTTAAATAATAAAAATATTTTTGTGAAAAATGTCATATTTTGGCCAGAAAATGTTTTGGTATATCATATCTCATCAGAAACATGTAAAATTATCGTGGGCAAGTGCATGCTGTTTGTGCAAATACGCTTGGTTCGAAAAACCGCTTTCTCTTCGTCCTAGAAGCCTGAGACTTGCGGAATCGAAGTTTCAGCTGCTAAGAAACTCATTTTTGACAGCAGGTAGAAGGCTTTGCCAAATATGTGCTGAAGTTTCGTTTTTGATTAAATATGACTTTCTAACCCATTTTAATTCACTTTTTGCAGTTTTTAACAGTTTTTATGAAATTAAAATTTTGAATATGAAAATTCATATTTTTAAATAATAATATTTTTGTGAAAAATGTCATATTTTGGCCAGAAAATGTTTTGGTATATAACATATCTTATCGTAAACATGTAACCAGATCATGGGCAAGTGCATGCTTGTTTGTGCAACTACGCTTGGTTCGAAAAACCGCTTTCTCTTCGTCCTAGAAGCCTGAGACTTGCGGAATCGAAGTTTCAGCTGCTAAGAAACTCATTTTTGCCAGCAGGTTGAAGGCTTCGCCAAATATGTGCTGAAGTTTCGTTTTTGATTAAATATGACTTTCTAACCCATTTTAATTCACTTTTTGCAGTTTTTAACAGTTTTTATGAAATTAAAATTATGAATATGAAAATTCATATTTTTTAAATAAATTTAATATTTTTGTGAAAAATGTCATATTTTGGCCAGAAAATGTTTTGGTATATCATATCTCATCAGAAACATGTAAAATTATTGAGGGCAAGTGCATGCTGTTTGTGCAAATATGCTTGGTTCGAAAAACCGCTTTCTCTTCGTCCTAGAAGCCTGAGACTTGCGGAATCGGAGCTGCTAAGAAACTCATTTTTGACAAGCAGGTAGGAGGCTTTGCCAAATATGTGCTGATGTTTGGTTTTTGATTAAATATGTTTTTCTAACCCATTTTCATTCACTTTTTGCAGTTTTTAACAGTTTTTATGAAATTATAATTATGAATATGAAAATTCATATTTTTTAAATAATAAAAATATTTTTGTGAAAAATGTCATATTTTGGCCAGAAAATGTTTTGGTATATCATATCTCATCAGAAACATGTAAAATTATCATGAGCAAGTGCATGCTGTTTGTGCAAATACGCTTGGTTCGAAAAACCGCTTTCTCTTCGTCCTAGAAGCCTGAGACTTGCGCAATCGAAGTTTCAGCTGCTAAGAAACTCATTTTTGCCAGCAGGTTGAAGGCTTTGCCAAATATGTGCTGATGTTTGGTTTTTGATTAAATATGTTTTTCTAACCCATTTTCATTCACTTTTTGCAGTTTTTAACAGTTTTTATGAAATTAAAATTATGAATATGAAAATTCATATTTTTTTTAAAAAAATAATATTTTTGTGAAAAATGTCATATTTTGGCCAGAAAATGTTTTGGTATATCATATCTCATCAGAAACATGTAAAATTATCGTGGGAAGTGCATGCTTGTTTGTGCAAATACGCTTGGTTCGAAAAACCGCTTTCTCTTCGTCCTAGAAGCCTGAGACTTGCGGAATCGGAGTTTCAGCTGCTAAGAAACTCATTTTTGACAGCAGGTAGGAGGCTTCGCCAAATATGTGATGTTTTTTCGTTTTTGATTTAATGTGACTTTCTAACCCATTTTCATTCACTTTTTGCAGTTTTTAACAGTTTTTATGAAATTAAATTTATGAATATGAAAATTCATATTTTTTAAATAATAATAATATTTTTGTGAAAAATGTCATATTTTGGCCAGAAAATGTTTTGGTATATCACATCTCATCAGAAACATGTAAAATTATTGAGGGCAAGTGCATGCTGTTTGTGCAAATACGCTTGGTTCGAAAAACAGCTTTCTCTTCGTCCTAGAAGCCTGAGACTTGCGGAATCGAAGTTTCAGCCTCTAAGAAACTCATTTTTGACAGCAGGTAGAAGGCTTTGCCAAATATGTGCTGAAGTTTCGTTTTTGATTAAATATGACTTTCTAACCCATTTTAATTCACTTTTTGCAGTTTTTAACAGTTTTTATGAAATTATAATTATGAATATGAAAAATCATATTTTTTTTTAAAAAATAATATTTTTGTGAAAAATGTCATATTTTGGCCAGAAAATGTTTTGGTATATCATATCTCATCAGAAACATGTAAAATTATTGAGGGCAAGTGCATGCTGTTTGTGCAAATACGCTTGGTTCGAAAAACCGCTTTCTCTTCGTCCTAGAAGCCTGAGACTTGCGGAATCGAAGTTTCAGCTGCTAAGAAACTTATTTTTGCCAGCAGGTAGAAGGCTTTGCCAAATATGTTATGTTGTTTCGTTTTTGATTTAATATGACTTTCGAACCCATTTTAATTCACTTTTTGCAGTTTTTAACAGTTTTTATGAAATTAAAATTTTGATTATGAAAATTCATATTTTTTAAATAATAATATTTTTGTGAAAAATGTCATATTTTGGCCAGAAAATGTTTTGGTATATCATATCTTATCATAAACATGTAACCAGATCATGGGCAAGTGCATGCTGTTTGTGCAAATACGCTTGGTTCGAAAAACCGCTTTCTCTTCGTCCTAGAAGCCTGAGACTTGCGGAATCGGAGTTTCAGCTGCTAAGAAACTCATTTTTGACAGCAGGTAGGAGGCTTCGCCAAATATGTGCTGATGTTTCGTTTTAAATTAAATATGACTTTCTAACTCATTTTAATTCACTTTTTGCAGTTTTTAACAGTTTTTATGAAATTAAAATTATGATTATGAAAATTCATATTTTTTAAATAAATGTAATATTTTTGTGAAAAATGTCATATTTTGGCCAGAAAATGTTTTGGTATATCATATCTCATCAGAAACATGTAAAATTATTGAGGGCAAGTGCATGCTGTTTGTGCAAATACGCTTGGTTCGAAAAACCGCTTTCTCTTCGTCCTAGAAGCCTGAGACTTGCGGAATCGAAGTTTCAGCTGCTAAGAAACTCATTTTTGCCAGCAGGTTGAAGGCTTTGCCAAATATGTGCTGATGTTTGGTTTTTGATTAAATATGTTTTTCTAACCCATTTTCATTCACTTTTTGCAGTTTTTAACAGTTTTTATGAAATTATTATTATGAATATGTAAATTCATATTTAAAAAAAAAAAAAAAAAATTTTGTGAAAAATGTCATATTTTGGCAAGAAAATGTTTTGGTATATCATATCTTATCATAAACATGTAACCAGATCATGGGCAAGTGCATGCTGTTTGTGCAAATACGCTTGGTTCGAAAAACCGCTTTCTCTTCGTCCTAGAAGCCTGAGACTTGCGGAATCGAAGTTTCAGCTGCTAAGAAACTCATTTTTGACAGCAGGTAGAAGGCTTTGCCAAATATGTGATGTTGTTTCGTTTTTGATTTAATATGACTTTCTAACCCATTTTAATTCACTTTTTGCAGTTTTTAACAGTTTTTATGAAATTAAAATTATGAATATGAAAATTCATATTTTTTAAATAAATGTAATATTTTTGTGAAAATGTCATATTTTGGCCAGAAAATGTTTTGGTATATCATATCTCATCAGAAACATGTAAAATTATTGAGGGCAAGTGCATGCTGTTTGTGCAAATACGCTTGGTTCGAAAAACCGCTTTCTCTTCGTCCTAGAAGCCTGAGACTTGCGGAATCGAAGTTTCAGCTGCTAAGAAACTCATTTTTGCCAGCAGGTTGAAGGCTTTGCCAAATATGTGCTGATGTTTGGTTTTGATTAAATATGTTTTTCTCACCCATTTTCATTCACTTTTTACAGTTTTTATGAAATTATACTTATGAATATGTAAATTCATATTTAAAAAAAAAAAAAAAAAATTTTGTGAAAAAAGTCATATTTTGGCCAGAAAATGTTTTGGTATATCATATCTTATCATAAACATGTAAAATTATCGTGGGCAAGTGCATGCTGTTTGTGCAAATACGCTTGGTTCGAAAAACAGCTTTCTCTTCGTCCTAGAAGCCTGAGACTTGCGGAATCGAAGTTTCAGCTGCTAAGAAACTCATTTTTGCCAGCAGGTAGAAGGCTTTGCCAAATATGTGATGTTGTTTCGTTTTTGATTTCATGTGACTTTCTAACCCATTTTAATTCACTTTTTGCAGTTTTTAACAGTTTTTATGAAATTAAAATTTGAATATGAAAATTCATATATTTTAAATAATAATAATATTTTTGTGAAAATGTCATATTTTGGCCAGAAAATGTTTTGGTATATCATATCTCATCAGAAACATGTAAAATTATTGAGGGCAAGTGCATGCTGTTTGTGCATATACGCTTGGTTCGAAAAACCGCTTTCTCTTCGTCCTAGAAGCCTGAGACTTGCGGAATCGAAGTTTCAGCTGCTAAGAAACTCATTTTTGCCAGCAGGTTGAAGGCTTTGCCAAATATGTGCTGATGTTTGGTTTTTGATTAAATATGTTTTTCTAACCCATTTTCATTCACTTTTTGCAGTTTTTAACAGTTTTTATGAAATTATAATTATGAATATGAAAATTCATATTTTTAAAAAAAAAATAATATTTTTGTGAAAAATGTCATATTTTGGCCAGAAAATGTTTTGGTATATCATATCTTATCATAAACATGTAAAATTATCGTGGGCAAGTGCATGCTGTTTGTGCAAATACGCTTGGTTCAAAAACAGCTTTCTCTTCGTCCTAGAAGCCTGAGACTTGCGGAATCGAAGTTTCAGCTGCTAAGAAACTCATTTTTGCCAGCAGGTTGAAGGCTTTGCCAAATATGTGCTGATGTTTGGTTTTTGATTAAATATGTTTTTCTAACCCATTTTCATTCACTTTTTGCAGTTTTTAACAGTTTTTATGAAATTATAATTATGAATATGTAAATTCATATTTAAAAAAAAAAAAAAAAAAATTTGTGAAAAATGTCATATTTTGGCCAGAAAATGTTTTGGTATATCATATCTTATCATAAACATGTAAAATATTGAGGGCAAGTGCATGCTGTTTGTGCAAATACGCTTGGTTCGAAAAACAGCTTTCTCTTCGTCCTAGAAGCCTGAGACTTGCGGAATCGAAGTTTCAGCTGCTAAGAAACTCATTTTTGCCAGCAGGTAAAAATTTTTTTTAGTTTGCTTTGCCAACTATGTGCTTATGTTTTCTTTTGATTATTTATGACTTTTTAAACCTTTTTCATTCACTTTTTGCTGTTTTTATGACGTTAAAATTATGAATATGAACTTCCTCTTCTTCTTCTTCTTTCGGCTGCTCCCATTAGGGGTCGCCACAGCGTATCATCCGTCTCCATACCACCCTGTCCTCTACATCTGCCTCTTTTACACCAACTACCTGCATGTCTTCCCTCACCACATCCATGAACTCTTTCTTGGCCTTCCTCTTTTCCTCCTACCTGGTGGCTCCATCCTCAGCATTCTTCTACCAATATAATTCATGTCCCTCCTCTGACATGTCCAAACCATCTCAATCTCGCCTCCCTCACCTTGTCACCAAACATCCTACATGCGCTGTCCCTCTAATAAACTCATTTCTAATCTTATCCATCCTCGTCACTCCCAACGAAAACCTCAACATCTTCAGCTCTGCTACCTCCAGCTCCACCTCCTGTCTTTTACTCAATGCCACTGTCTCTAAACCATACAACATCGCAGGTCTCACACAGTCTATAACTTTTCCTTTCAATTTTGCAATACCCTACTATCACAAATCACTCCTGTCACTCTTCTCCACCCACTCCACCCTGCCTGCACTCTTTTCTACTTCTCTAACACACTCTCCATTACTTTGCACTGTTGACCCCAGGTACCTGAATTCCTCCACCTTCTGAAGCTCTTCTCCTGCAACGCACCAATCCACTGCCCTCCTCTCATTCAACACATGTATTCTGTCTTACTCCTACTGAGTTTCATTCAACTTCTCTCCAGCGCATATCTACCTCTCCAGGCTCTTCTCACCTGCTCCCTACTCTCACAACAAATCACAATATCATCCGCAAACATCATAGTCCAGGAGACTCCTGTCTGACCTCGTCCGTCAACCTGTCCATCACCATGCAACAGGAAAGGTCTCAGGGCCGATCTTGATGCAGTCAGCCTTTACTCTAAACCAGTCTGTCGTACCTACTGCCACTTACTGCCGTCACACTGTCTCATACATGTCCTGCACCACCCTCACATACTTCTCTGACACACCTGACTTCCTCATACAATACCACAACTCCTCTTTGCACCTGTCGTACGCCTTCTAAATCCAAATACACAATGCAATTCCTTCTGTCCTTCTTATACTTCTCCATCACATTCTCAAGCAAATAAGCATCTGTGGTGCTCTTCTCGCAAGAACCATACTGTTGCTCACAGATGGTCACCTCTTCTCTCAGCTGGCTTCACTATCTTTCCCATAGCTTCATGGTGTGACTGATCAACTTAATACCCTGTAGTTACTGCAGGTCTGCACATCTCCTTTATGCTTAAAGATGGTACCAGCACACTTCTTCTCCATTCCTCAGCATCTTCTCACCTTCCAAATCCTGTTAAACAATCTGGTCAAAACTCCCACTGCATCTCTCCTAAACATCTCCACGCTTCTACCGGTATGTCATCTGGTCCAACCGACTTTCCACTCTTCATCCTCTAATCGCTGCTTTCACTTCCTCTTACTAATCCTATCTACATCCTGCTTCACCAACTCCACATCATCCACCTTCTCTCTCTCTGATTTCCTCATTTCATCAGCTGTTCAAAATACTCCCTCCACCTTCTCAACACACTCTCCTCACTAGTCAACACATTTCCCTCTTTATCCTTTACTGCTCTAACTTGCAGTACATTCATTTCCAGCTCGGTCCCTCTGCCTGGCCAATCGGTACAAATCCTTTTCTCCTTCCTTAGTGTCCAACCTCTCATACAGCTCC
>JBCEWE010001947.1:0-21080 GCA_039877035.1 Silurus lanzhouensis
GATTGTTGGAACAAAAGTTATAATAGGTAATAATGATTTTTTTTTTATGTTATGATATCTTAACATATGTATGATTTACAGATCCGGATGTTGCCTCCAATCTTACTGTCCTAACAAAACCACATCATCTGTGTCTCTAACCTGGAATGAGCCACCAGGGAACAGGTCCTACTTTACAGTACAGTGGACTGATGGCAGTGTGCATGACATCATTAACAGTTCAAACACATCTTACACTGTAACTGGTCTGACTGCTGGAGTGAACTACACATTCACTGTTACTGCAGTTGCTGCAGATAACCAAACTACAGGAGCACCAACTAAAATCTCAGCATTCACAAGTAAGTGCTGTTTTGATGATTACAAAATATTAAAATTGAGTAATACGTTTTTTCTCTGTCATTAAAATTTTCTGTGCCGTTCTTTATGTGGGATTTAGTTTTGCTTTTAGTAATTATGTAGCAGAGCTTTAATGATTTATTTATATACTTGGATTTGCAGACCCAGACATTGTCACCAATCTAAGTGTATCTAACAAAACCACATCATCTGTGTCTCTAAACTGGAATGAGCCTAATGGGTACAGGTCCTACTTTACAGTACAGTGGAATAATGGCAGTGTGAATAACATCATTAACAGTTTAATCACATCTTACACTGTCACTGGTCTGACTGTTGGAGTGAACTATACATTGACTGTTAGTGCAGTTGCTGCAGATAACCAAACTACAGGAGCACCAACTCAAATCTCAGCATTCACAAGTAAGTCCTGTACTGTAACTTTTATTAATTTTCATTTGTTATTAAAATGCAGCAAATGTACTATATGTGCTATATTGTACAAACTTTACAGATTTCTCTAGTATTTGTAATACATTTCCATATGCTTGTGGAGCATCACAAATGTAAATCACCTTAATGTAGAAGCAGAGAGACTCTCCTTGTACCGTTGTGTGTTCATAAATAAGAGTGTAGCATAGCTTAAGAATTACTGATTAATGATTTCAGCAGTGTAGTGACTTTCTAACAGAGCTTTATATAAGAATTGTATGCATTACTGTATGAAACTGTCAGTTGTAGTGGAATTATGACTGTATTCCTTCAAATGCAGCAACTTATGCTCTTTTTAATTGGTTAATCATGTGCTCTTTAATCCATTAGAAGAATGGTTCAAAAACATAAGAGATTCAATTCTGAATTTTAGAAACTGACACTGTTAGCATAGTCACATTATCACAGTATCACAATTCACAGTATTAATGTTACACCCTGTATATTAATGTACTGGACTGAATAGGGAACATCTTAATTTATGTAATTAAACCTGTACTCACAGACCCTGATGTTATGAGATGTTATACTTATATAGCATTAGTAACTATACTATTAAAAATGTGTTACATAAAGATTCATGCTTTTTTCTAATTAAACAATTTCTTACTTGTACTTATAGACACTCATATTGATAACAATATATTAATAGACAATAATAGGAAATTGGGGTCTTGAATAAATCTAAGTGCAGCTCAAGCAGTGTATTTTGCAGGTTACTCTAAAGAAAGTGCTTCCTTAATGCAATCCTTCTCGATAGTTTGTTGTTATTTTATTCTTCTAACTTATGCACTTTTTTAATTGGTTAATCATGTGCTCTTTAATTCATTAATAGAATGGTTAAAAGACATAAGAGATTCAATTCTGAATTTTAGAAACTGTCACTGTTAGCATGATCACAGTAGTTAATGTTACACCCTGTATTTTAATGTACTGGACTGAATAGGGAAAATCTAAATGTATGTAAATAAACCTGTACTCATAGACCCTGATGTTTTGAGATGGTTTACTTAGTATAGCATTAGTAACACTTACTATTTAAAATGTGTTACATATAGATTAATGCTTATTTCTAATTAAACAATTACACTTGTACTCATAGAACCACAGTGTGAAATCACTATAAGCTCATTGTTTCTGAACTGGACTGAACCAATAGGAAAAAGCTCCTTCTTTATTGTACAGTGGAGCAATGACATCACTTTAAATTCAACAACCTCAAACACTTTCTATAACATTACTAATCTCAATCCTGGAGTCAATTACACCATCCTGTTATCTACTGTTGCTGCAGATAATATAACAGAAGGAGGAGCAATTGGTTATTCAGTCTTTTTAAGTATGTTTCAGAGACCTGTGTTTTTTATTTGATGACATTGTTATTTTTAAACAGTGATGAAGATAAATGTCTTTTGCCTTCACAGAGCCTGACACTGTTAGTAACCTCACAGCAGTTAATGTTACAACCTCCTCTATATTACTGTACTGGATTAAGGCAATGGGGAAAATCTCCTATTATGTAGTCCAATATGATCATTTCAGTACAAACATCAGCATGACTACTGAATTCACCAAGATTAACATAACTAATCTGACTCCTGGAGTGCAGTACACGTTCAAAGTGTTTGCAGTTGTTGCAGATAATAAAACAGAAGGAAATTCCAGCTACATTTCTGCCTACACAAGTAAGAAGTTAGAAATATTGACTGAATATTGACATTGGTAATTTGTTGTTAGGGCGGCATGGTGGTGCAGCAGGTAGAGTTACAGAGTGTCCACAGTTTAATGCAGTGTTCAGTTTCTTATATTTATAGACTTTCTATACATGTTCTCTATGTTTATTTATAGTTATTATCAGGTTTTCCTTTTTCCTCGCACAACTTTAACCTATGCTGTTGGATTGTTCGGCAAATCATAGTTGTCTTTATATTTGAATGTGTGTGTGAATAGTTCTAAACAACTGGATTTAGACACAGTCCAATAAACAATTGTAAGATATTCAAGAATATAGATGTCAATATTTAACATGTGTGTGTGTGTGTGTGTGTGTGTGTGTGTGTGTGTGTGTGTGTGTGTGTGTGTGTGTGTGTGTGTTTATGATTTGCAGAGCCAGATGTTGTCACCAATCTTACTGTCTCCAACAAAACCACATCATCTGTGTCTCTAAACTGGAATGAGCCTAATGGGTACAGGTCCTACTTTACAGTACAGTGGACTGGTGGCAGTGTGAATAACATCATTAACACTTCAGACACATCTTACACTGTCACTGGTCTGACTGCTGGAGTGAAATACATTTTCACTGTTACTGCAGTTGCTGTAGATAAGCAAACTACAGGACCACCAACTCAAATCTCAACATTCACAAGTAAGTCTTGTACTCTAAGTTAAAAGTGCTACTTAAAAAAAAAAAAAATCAATGTGTTTAATGTGTCTTATACAGTGCATTATTATGTTAAATTATTGGCATACATGTTGGTGGTTGATTTTAAGAAGTATGACCTTTAAAACTGTTATAAAATGTATTTGTGACTATCAGTCATAATGAGATTAAAGTGGTAATGTCAGCAACCTGGTTGCCAACATTTCTAATCCTATAAGTAATGAGACCATTGTGAGCATTGTGCCAGTCAGTGTGTATATGTTTGTTTCACAGATCCGGATGCTGTTACCAATCTTACTGTCTTTAACAAAACCACATCATCTGTGTCTCTAACCTGGAATGAGCCATCTGGGAATAAGTCTTACTTTATATTAAGATGGACTGGTGTCAGTTTGAATAAGAGCATTAACATTTCCACCACATCTTACACTGTCACTGCTCTGACTGCTGGAGTGAATTACACATTCACTGTTACTGCATTTGCTGGAGATGGGCAAAATGGAGGAGCAACAACTCAAATCTCAGCATCCACAAGTAAATGCTGTTTTGCTGATTGCAAAATATTAAAATTGAGTCATATGTTTTTTCTGTCATTCAAATTTTCTGTGCCCTTCTTTATGTGGGCTTTAGTTTTGTTTTCAGTAGTTATGTAGAAAAGATTTAATGATTTATTTACTTGGTTGATTTATTTACTTTATATACTTGGATTTGCAGACCCAGACATTGTCACCAATCTAAGTGTATCTAACAAAACCACATCATCTGTGTCTCTAAACTGGAATGAGCCTAATGGGTACAGGTCCTACTTTACAGTACAGTGGAATAATGGCAGTGTGAATAACATCATTAACAGTTAATCACATCTTACACTGTCACTGGTCTGACTGTTGGAGTGAACTATACATTGACTGTTAGTGCAGTTGCTGCAGATAACCAAACTACAGGAGCACCAACTCAAATCTCAGCATTCACAAGTAAGTCCTGTACTGTAACTTTTATTAATTTTCATTTGTTATTAAAATGCAGCAAATGTACTATATTGTGCTATATTGTACAAACTTGTACAGATTTTCTCTGTAGTATTTGTAATACATTTCCATATGCTTGTGGAGCATCACAAATGCAAATCACCTTAATGTAGAAAAAGCATGAGAGACTCTCCTTGTACCGTGTGTGTGTTCATAAGATAAGAGTGTAGCATAGGCTTAAGAATTACTGATTAATGATTTCAGCAGTGTAGTGACTTTCTAACAGAGCTTTATATAAGAATTGTATGCATTACTGTATGAAGACTGTCAGTTGTAGTGGAATTATGACTGTATTCCTTTAAATGCAGCAAACTTATGCTCTTTTTTAATTGGTTAATCATGTGCTCTTTAATCCATTAATAGAATGGTTCAAAAACATGAGAGATTCAATTCTGAATTTTAGAAACTGACACTGTTAGCATTAGTCACATTATCACAGTATCACAATTCACAGTAGTTAATGTTACACCCTGTATATTAATGTACTGGACTGAATAGGGAACATCTTAATTTATGTAATTAAACCTGTACTCACAGACCCTGATGTTATGAGATGTTATACTTAGTATAGCATTAGTAACTATTACTATTAAAAATGTGTTACATAAAGATTCATGCTTTTTTCTAATTAAACAATTTCTTACTTGTACTTATAGACACTCATATTGATAACAATATATTAATAGACATAATAGGAAATTGGGGTCTTGAATAAATCTAAGTGCAGCTCAAGCAGTGTATTTGCAGGTCACTCTAAATAAAGTGCTTCCTTAATGCAATCCTTCTCGATAGTTTGTTGTTATTTTATTCTTCTTTTGGAACTATTAGTAATTTTAAGAGAAAATACTATTCAGAAATGATATTTTATAAGAATCATTTTTAGATAGATAGATAGATAGATAGATAGATAGATAGATAGATAGATAGATAGATAGATAGATAGATAGATAGATAGATGTGCTAGTCATTCTAAAGTGAGTGGCAGAGTGGGTGTGGTCTGTGTGACACATCATTCACTTTAATTCTTATGTTCTGTAAAGCTGATTTGAGACAATGTCCATTGTGAAAAGCGCTATAGAAATAAACTTGAACTTGTACATTTACAGCTTTGGGTCAAGTGTCTCAGTCTTATGACCAAAGAAACAGTTTTTTTGTTTCAGTCTTATTACCTTATAGCCAATTAAAGGCCATAATCAGCTGATTAAACAAATGTGTCTCCTGATTTGTTGGAACAAAAGTTATAATTGGTAATAATGATTTTTTTTTTTTATGTTATGATCATCGTTAACATATGTATGATTTACAGATCCGGATGTTGCCTCCAATCTTACTGTCTCTAACAAAACCACATCATCTGTGTCTCTAACCTGGAATGAGCCACCAGGGAACAGGTCCTACTTTACAGTACAGTGGACTGATGGCAGTGTGAATAACATCATTAACAGTTCAAACACATCTTACACTGTCACTGGTCTGACTGCTGGAGTGAACTACACATTCACTGTTACTGCAGTTGCTGCAGATACCCAAACTACAGGAGCACCAACTCAAATCTCAGCATTCACAAGTCAGTGCTGTTTTGATGATTACAAAATATTAAAATTGAGTAATACGTTTTTTCTCTGTCATTCAAATTTTCTGTGCCGTTCTTTATGTGGGCTTTAGTTTTGCTTTTAGTAGTTATGTAGCAGAGCTTTAATGATTTATTCATATACTTGGATTTGCAGACCCAAACAGTGTCACCAATCTAAGTGTATCTAACAAAACCACATCATCTGTGTCTCTAAACTGGAATGAGCCTAATGGGTACAGGTCCTACTTTACAGTACAGTGGAATAATGGCAGTGTGAATAACATCATTAACAGTTTAATCACATCTTACACTGTCACTGGTCTGACTGCTGGAGTGAACTATACATTGACTGTTAGTGCAGTTGCTGCAGATAACCAAACTACAGGAGCACCAACTCAAATCTCAGCATTCACAAGTAAGTCCTGTACTGTAACTTTTATTAATTTTCATTTATTATTAAAATGCAGCAAATGTACTATATTGTGCTATATTGTACAAACTTGTACAGATTTTCTCTGTAGTATTTGTAATACATTTCCATATGCTTGTGGAGCATCACAAATGCAAATCACTTAAATGTAGAAAAAGCATGAGAGACTCTCCCTGTACCGTGTGTGTGTTCATAAGATAAGAGTGTAGCATAGGCTTAAGAATTACTGATTGATGATTTTAGCAGTGTAGTGACTTTCTAACAGAGCTTTATATAAGAATTGTATGCATTACTGTATGCAGACTGTCAGTTGTAGTGGAATTATGACTGTATTCCTTTAAATGCAGCAAACTTATGCTCTTTTTTAATTGGTTAATCATGTGCTCTTTAATCCATTAATAGAATGGTTCAAAAACATAAGAGATTCAATTCTGAATTTTAGAAACTGTCACTGTTAGCATGATCACAGTAGTTAATGTTACACCCTGTATTTTAATGTACTGGACTGAATAGGGAAAATCTAAATGTATGTAAATAAACCTGTACTCATAGACCCTGCTGTTTTGAGATGGTTAACTTAGTATAGCATTAGTAACTTTTACTATTTAAAATGTGTTACATATAGATAATGCTTATTTCTAATTAAACAATTTCTTACTTGTACTTGCGGAGGATCCGCTGTGGCGACCCCTAACAGGAGAAGCCGAAAGAAAGTTTGTTTTTTTTTTAGTTCTAATTAAACAATTACACTTGTACTCATAGAACCTCAGTGTGAATCACTATAAGCTCATTGTTTCTGAACTGGACTGAACCAATAGGAAAAAGCTCCTTCTTTACTGTACAGGGAGCAATGACATCACTTTAAATTCAACAACCTCAAACACTTTCTATAACATTACTAATCTCAATCCTGGAGTCAATTACACCATCCTGATATCTGCTGTTGCTGCAGATAATATAACAGAAGGAGGAGCAATTGGTTATTCAGTCTTTTAAGTATGTTTCAGAGACCTGTGTTTTTTATTTGATGACATTGTTATTTTTAAACAGTGATAAAGATAATGGTCTTTTGCCTTCACAGAGCCTGACACTGTTAGTAACCTCACAGCAGTTAATGTTATAACCTCCTCTATATTACTGTACTGGATTAAGGCAATGGGGGAAATCTCCAATTATGTAGTCCAATATGATCATTTCAGTACAAACATCAGCATGACTAGTGAACTCATCATGATTGACATAACTAATCTGACTCCTGGAGTGCAGTACACGTTCAAAGTGTTTGCAGTTGTTGCAGATAATAAAACAGAAGGAAATTCCAGCTACATTTCTGCCTACACAAGTAAGAAGTTAGAAATATTGACTGAATATTGACATTGGTAATTTGTTGTTAGGGCGGCATGGTGGTGCAGCAGGTAGAGTTACAGAGTGTCCACAGTTTAATGCAGTGTTCAGTTTCTTATATTTATAGACTTTCTATACATGTTCTCTGTGTTTATTTATAGTTATTATCAGGTTTTCCTTTTTCCTCGCACAACTTAACCTATGCTGTTGGATTGTTCGGCAAATCATAGTTGTCTTTATATTTGAATGTGTGTGTGAATAGTTCTATACAAATGAATTGTATCCCATTTTGTACACTTTTTATTGTTGCCGTAGGATTCAGGTTCCTCGTGACCAGTCCATTTTTAATTCCTCATTGAAGAATGCATTCAGTGTTTATTCGCTGATTGTTTCATATTGATTTTTGTCTTTTTTCTAAAACTATGACCTCTAACCTGTGCTCACAGAACCTGATGTAGTGAAAGACCTGAATGTGATTGAAATCACAACAAGCTCATTGTTTCTGAACTGGACTGAACCAATAGGAAAAAGATCTTTCTTTGAAGTACAATGGAGCAATAACATTACTTTAAATTCAACAACCTCAAACACTTTCTATAACATTACTAATCTCACTCCTGGAGTCAATTACACCATCCTGATATCTGCTGTTGCTGCAGATAATATAACAGAAGGAGGAGCAATTGGTCGTTCAGTCTTTACAAGTATGTTTCAGAAATTTTTTGTGATCCTATTTGATGGCAAACACGTCTTTGCAGTATTCCTTTTAACAGTGTGATTTTGCATTCTCTGCAGTCAGTGTAACATTGTCTGTATATTAATATGCTCTGAATGACTATTTTGAACTGAGCAGATCAGGAAAACATCTCAAAATTTGATTCGATATTAGATTTTTATTTTGCGGCTTTTTTAAATCACCATAATTAACAAAGCTGATCTAATTTCTGGACAAATGTTTGTAGTTGCTGCAGTTTATAAAACATCACTAAATGGTTGTTAAGCAGTTAAATATGACTTTACAAATTAAATATGTCCTAAGTAATAGAATAGCATAACCAGAACAGTGGGGGAGAGGGAGGGCTTAAGTAGAAAAGCTTATTAGGCAAGAAAGTCGATACTCTTTAAAAAAGAGTGAAAGAGTCAGATGTAGAGGACAGGAGGGGTGTGGAGACAGATGATCTGCTGTGGCGACCCCTAAGGGGGAGAAGCCGAAAAAAGAAGAAATATACACCCTTCAAAAGCACAGGAATTTCAGACATTCCTAAAACAAATAATAAATAAATGTTGCACGATTGAAAAATTAGATATTTGCAGGCATTCCTAATAAAGTGAACAGTGAGCACAAACTCTGCTAAAGCCAAGCTACTATTAGATAACAAAATAATCATGCCATGGATTTCAACACTACAATAAAACATCCATTTTCAGTATTTTATTACAGTAGGTTTAAATGTCCAGAAAGCGTTTTGCATATTGAAGAATAAAACCAGGTAAAAAAATGTAATTTAGAAATGAAAGGCATATTTATTCTTTTAATAAATCTAAAAATAATGTGTAGATTAAACTTTAAACACTGTACAGGTTTATACGCACTGTAGCAATATTCAACATCTAAATGTATAATTAGCAAAAAATATTATTGGATATTTCACAAACTGTAAAATTACGATTAACTTTTATAACTGTAACACACGTCTCTTTCCATAGAGCCAGATATTGTGAGAAATCTCAAGACCTCAGAAGTCACAACTACATCTGTATACCTGAGCTGGACTGAACCATTAGGAAATAGATCTTTTTTTAGAGTACAGTGGATAAACAGCAGTACAACAACATCTGCAACTTACTTTACCATCACTGGTCTAACACCTGGAACAAATTACACATTTACAGTCTCAGCTGTTGCTGATGATAATAAAACAGAGGGATCAGTGGTTGGCCTTTCCATTTGCACAGGTAGGTTTCATAAAATGCAATGTCAGAGTCAAATGTTTTTTAGATACTCATATTGATAACAATAAATTGATAGACAATAATAGGAAATTGGGGTCTTTAATAAATGGAGCTATAACATCACTTTAAATTCAACAACGGCAAACAATTTCTATAACATTACTAATCTCAGTCCTAGAGTCAGTAACACAATCCTAATATCTGCGGTTGCTGCAGATAATACAACAGAAGGGGGAGCAATTGGTCGTTCAATCTTACAAGTAATGTTTCAGAAATTTTTTGTGATCCTATTTGATAACAAACAAATCTTTGCAGTGTTACATCATAAATTAAAGCATAATTGTTTTTCTCAAAAAACAGACTGCCTTTCTCCCCAGTCCCCTAGTGCTTGTTTCAAAACTGTGTGTATATGTGTCAGGCTGGAGAGACAGAGGCGGAAGCTGTAGTAGGTAAAGCGGAAACCGCGAGCCATACGTAAATGTGTGAGGAAAGCGAACTTGCTAGGTATATCCATGTTACACCTGGAAAGAGACGATGTCCACATGTCCGAATCGGAATCCAAAACGTGAAAGCAATATCCGTGGTGCACCTGGAAAGAGGCGCAGTCCACACGAGGAGAAAGTCTTGAGTCACACCAGCATAACGTGCAATAACAGACGGCGAGAGACTCCAGAACAGGAGTTTATAAAGGTGTGTGGCTAAGGAGTCCCAGGTGTTTGAGATTAAGGCTGGGAGCGGCCGAGATAGCGCAGCATGACAGCTGCCAACGGGGGTCGTGGCAGGGGAATCCCTGACATTACAGAGCACCGCTAAATCGCCTTTAGAAGGACCTGGGAAAGCAACGGTGCTTCCGGAAGTGCCTGGAGGTAAGACGTCGCCCTCAGAGGAGCTTGGAGGCGAGACCTTGCCTTCAGAGGGGCTCGGAGGCGAAACGTCGCCTTCAGGGGCACTAGGAGGCAAGACGTCGCCTACAGAGAAGCTTGGGTCTGTGGTGTTGTGTCACCCTTAGGGGTACTTGGACCCGACATCACTCTATGATGAGCATGGAAGTGACCTGCGGCCTTCAGAGAGACCTTGGGCAGCGATGGGGCTTCCCGAAGTGTTCTGAAGCGCGGCTTCGCCCCCGGAGAGACCTGGCAGAGCGATGGTACTTCATAAGGTTGGGACGGTGTCGTCACCCTCAGAGAAACTTGGGACTGCCTGGTCACCTTCAAAAAGGTTCTGAGGTGCGATGGAGATCTCACCGGGGTTTTGGACAGTAACAAAGCCCCAGAGGACCTTGGGACCGCCACGTCGTCTTCAACGGGTCCACTCGGGCGAGACGTCGCCTTGAGGGACTCGGAGGTGAGACGTCGCCATCTGGAGAGGTTTGGCGATGACGTGCTGTTCGTGTTGCGCTCCCGGCGGCGATACACGTTCGTTTTTGCGGCCTGGTGGCAGTGTACTATTCTCTTCGGGGCCAGGCGGCGGTACCAACGTCCTTTTGTTGGCCGGGACGCTGAAGCGGAGGGAGCCCTCGGCGGAACCCTGAAGCGGAGCGGCGCCCTCGGCGGAACCCTGAAGCGGAGTGGCATGCTCAGAAACTGGGGAGTTGTAGTGGAGATCTGCCATGACCGTCCCGAACATCCCGTGAGAAGCCTGATGAAATGGGCGCACAAGCCGAAATCGCCTCCAGTCACACTCCACAACTTACTGGCTAGAGAGAGGGGTTCCCCACACAGGAGAGAGATGTAGAGCGCACTTTGGCGCGTTTTGTGGAGAATAGGGATGAGTACATATCCTCATACCTGCCTACGCTCCGTAAGTAATCCGCCCCATTTGCCTATTTCGCCAGAGAAGCAAGCCGGAAATTCCACTATGCTCTCGGAGGGGCATGGCACAGCTTCCGGGTGAAATCCAAAGCGGAGCTCGGCTGCTGATTCATCGCGGCAGAGCGAATCCTCCCCTTCTCTTGGTTGGTCCTCCCGTCGTAGTTCGGATCACGCGGAGACCACGGTAGTAACCCTATCATGTTTTTATGGTCCGTAATTCTGTCAGGCTGGAGAGACGGAGGCGGAAATCGTAGTAGGTAAAGCTGGTTTTATTTAGAGATGAAACTTCGAGCCGTACGTGAGAGTGTGATGAAAGCGAACCAGGTAGGTATATCCGTGGTACACGGTTAAGGGCGAGGTCCACAATGTCGAACCCAAATCCGAAGCGCTGAAGAGATATCCGTGGTACGGCTGGAAAGAGGCGAGGTCCACAATGTCCGAATCTGAATCCAAAGTGTGAAAGCAATATCCATGGTGCACCTGGAAAGAGGTGCGGTCCACACAGGGAGAGAGAGAGTCTCGAGTTCCACCAGCATAACGTGCTATAACGGTAGGCGAGAGAGTCTAGAATAAAAGTTTATTAAGGTGCGTGGCTAACGAGTCCCAGGTGTTTGAGATCAAGGCTGGGAGCAGCCGAGATAGTGGCAGCATGACAGCCGCCGAAGAGGGCATGGCAGGGGAATCCCTGACAATATGACACTCCAGGTTATACTTACCATGTCTAAGCTTACATCAGCAAAGCATTGTGTGATAGCCATTTGAATGTATTAAAATGATTTGTAAAGTGTTCAATTTAATTGTATAAAGGACTTTCTTAGAAATGTACTCACATACTCACATCTATTATGTAATCTGGCACTCTAATTCATTGCACCACAATTTTCAAAAGAAATATAGAAGTGAATTTGACTGGATACCATAGCAGCCTAACCACACCTCGTGACATTGTTTCCATTCAAAACCCCAAACCCTGTTTTCATTTGTGTTGCTGTCATATAGGTTACAATGCTATGCTCTTTTTTTTTATAAAAATATTTTTGCAAACTTTTGTATTTTTGTTATACCGTACTAATTTAGTAATATATGATCTGACTCCTCAAGGTACAAGTCCTGTCTTTAACATAAGCTGTTTTGGACCAAATCGTACTGCAGCAGCTTTGAATTTAACATGGACGAATCCTCCAGGCAACAACCAAGGATTCAACATCAATCTCAATTCTGCATTCAGCAACCTTATTCCTTTTTGCAATCTGTCTGTAACTACTTTATTCTAATTACCTCCAATACTTCAACACTTACAATCTGACTATTTCAACGCTTGGATGTGGTGAGATTGGCTCATGGACTTTAAGTGCAGAACAGGCATTACAGCATGTCAGTTAATGTATTGTGCTATCTAAACTTAGATATTCATTTTAATAGCCCATACAGCTAACATGACTATACATTGCATTGTTCTTGCTCAAGAAAGATGATACCAAATAATCACAAACCTTTTTTTTACATTTAAGATCACCAGTTCCGGAAAACCAGAACATGTAGTAATAAAAGTCACTTCAGTTTGCAAGACTGCAGTAACCCTACAATTCAGTAGCAACCTTCTGAACAGTGCAAATGGACCAATTGAAGCCTATGGTGTTCTGCTGTCAACTGATCCTCAAAGTATTTTTTATTTTTTTATGATCATATAGATGGATGATATCAAAGACATTTGTTATAACAGCAGTTTTAAATGCAATTTCAGGTAATAACTCCAAGACTTTTCTAAGAATGACCTATAATGACTGGTTACAAGAGAAGACCAAGACTTATCTTACAGTTTTAAAATTAAATAATAATATAATTACAAAAGCAACATGATACTGGTTGAAATGGAAATGACAAAGGCTCAGATGTAATCAGTAATGAAGATTTAAAAATGGACCTCTCTCCAACCAGTACTACAGGTAAGGTAAAAAGTAATGTGATTTTGTAACTTTGTTAGTGGAAAGAATAAGAAACAATAATTAAGTAAGTTAGAGTAAGTAATCCATATAAAATAATATTATTTGCTGTTTTGCAGGGTAGCCCTGGTTCTGTTCACCTACTTGAAAATTAGAGACGGACTTGTGGACATCCAGCAATCAATTTTCTCTGTAACACCTTTTCCTGGATTACTGCAAAACCAGTGGACTCTCAATGTAAAAAAAAAAGTAAATTTCTTACATTTACATCATAGAATTTGGAAGTCTGCAAATATCTAATTTATACAACTGAGCATTTGAGAGGGCCTTGTTCAGTGACAGCATTGGCAGCTTATTGGCCACTTTCCAATCAGAAGTCCTTATTATTTCTTATTATATTTTATATCAGAATGTGATACAAAAAATCTATTTAAAAACAAATTTTCTTTTTATGATCTTAAATGCTATTTATATATGTAAATAAACTTTTTGTGGCAGAAAGTTTAATTAATCCACCTGTTAATAAGGAGCTATTATGCAAAATCCTACTTCATTTTTATATTTTGTATGCTTTCTTTCAGTTGAGAAAAGAAAATATTTTTATATTTTAAATTTACATTTTGCTTTTCTGTTTTAATTGTTTTTCATTTTCATTTTAATGTATTCCTCACCTGCAGTTCTATCCTCAGCATACATTGCTGCAATTAGTCTGGGACTGCTGTTCCCTTCATCAGCCTTTTAACCATTTTTTCATGCTTCGAAGGTAAGGAACCTGACTTAATTTGATTCCATCAAGTAAATTTTACACACACACACACGTGTAACTCTTAAATTTGTAACTTAATTCTGTAAAGCACCTTCGAGACAATGTCTATTGTGAAAAGGCGCTATAGAAACAAACTGACTTGACACCACAAACTTGCTGTCAATAATCTAAAAACATAAAGCATTGGGTGTATGCAAGCTTGACATTCCTGATTGCACATGTTTTGAAAGTTTTCAGTCATGAATACAGTCTCCTTTGTGTTGTGTTTTTGGGACAGGTACCGGGTCCACTGCAACAATGATCAGGTTAGAACATCAACTGAAAGTGAGTGGAAAAAGCACTTATGAGTGAATAGTGTTCACAAGGCAGTATAACACTAGATGGCATGCAAGCAAACCGTCTTCTGTACACATGATCTTGTGTCGTGTCTCCCACCCAGACAGTATGGGCAAGAAGCAGAAAACATGCTTTATATACATATAATATGCTTACAAACCAACTGGACAGGGTTTTTTTAGTTTGTGTTTGGTTCTTTTTTCTTCTGCTTACTCTCTGCTACACCAATGTGTGTAGATTGTTCTGCCTTCATGCCTTTCCAGGCAGTGTATTTATATACCAAGCGTTATTTGTCTTTGATATTTGAATAATATTATATATAGGGCTGCAACAACTGATCGATAAAATCACTAATAACCGATAACGCCCTTCATGGTCAACGAATGCCAGTGTCGATTAGTTACTGCTCAAGTTTCGGGTTAGCATGACGACAAGACAACACAGCCGCTTGAAATTGCAGAGTACAGAGCCAACCGGTGTTGTGCCTATTTCCGGACACCCCCCCTGGCTGAAGTCCACCCTCCTGTGTGTGCACGCTGACAGTACCGTTGTGTTCCTATAGATGGCACTTAAAACACGTAAAGTTCGGTCAAGTGCTTCCCTGATCCTCACACCAAACGTTCAATTTGGAAACATGACGGTACTGTACGGTGCATGCAAAGGGGGGTAGACTTCAGCCAGTGGGGTTGAAATTAGCACAACACCTGCAGCAAGAACAAGTGCGCGTCCCAAGTTATACAAGGCCTGGATCATTTTATATTAATAGCAACAAAGAAGACTATAACCTGCAAGTTATGCAAAGCTGAGTTTGTGTGGATGCAAGTACCACCATAATGAACGAGCACGTTGAAAAGAAAAAACACTGGTGTCACAGAAGAAGGTGAAACATTTTTTTACAGAAATAAACAACCCAGCATGAGTGAATTTGTTCAAAGGAGAAATCCCTCATGTGCTCATCAAAAAGCATCCACTATAATCTTTAAAATGTCAACATTAAAGATATATAAACTCAATATGTGGCTTTTGCATTTTTTAAAGTACACTTTTATACATACATACATACCTGAATTAGAGTTTTATATAGTAATAATAACAAAACAGCTATTGTGTCTGATTAATCCAAATAATCAGGATTTTTCTATATCCATTTGTAAGTATGATCTTTTTGTTTTCTATGTGCTCTTGTTAAGGAATTCTTATTTTTTTCAGGTTTTGACTTGCATCCATCTATGAGAACTATGAGGCTCCAATGGCCACAAATGATAAGACAACCTGAATTAAAGCAAATGCTGAAACACATCTCAGCCATTCCATTATCTGGATTATCATCAGTTACAGAAAACTTGTCAGCCAATGAATGTAGTGAACCAGACCGGTACATCCCAACTCAACAATAATTTTGAGGGCATAAGAAATGTTTTTTTTATAAAAAATATAATTATTATTTTACATTTATGAATAAAACATGAGGATGACACCCAACATCAATGTTTTCAATGTAATCAATGTTTTCTTATTTAATTATTAAATGCTGTATGTGTAAGCTAGGGTTTATGGTAACACTACTGTGTATTAAATTACTATTGTAATAAAATAAAAAACATTTTTTTTTTTTTGAACTGCGGGTTCCATTTTGAATAAGGCCACAGCATAACACACTGTGAGGATATTTTCCTATGATCACATTGTCTGGAGCATTTTATTCCAATAACTACAGTACCATGTTTTTTTTTTTATCATGTTTATACTATATTAAATGGACAATAGACACAAGTTAGTTCACACTTAAGTTACAGCCTCAGCACAAGGACTTCAGGACATCTATCCATTAGGACATTATTAATCTTACAGATTGCATGGAAACTATTTTGTAATGATTGAAGTTGGAATAATTTGGTAAATTTGATGGTTAAAGCTACTGTTTGGTGTAATGCAATTTCTGTCATAGTTTCTGTTGTAAAGTTCATCCCAACAGTCTTCATTTATTACAGTAGTGATTAGTGCAACTGTTCCAGCGTGCACGAGCCTCTACTCTTTTGCTGGACAAATGTCACCACTTACTGGACCACGGGGAAGAGGTGGCAAAAGTACAAACATCCTTCACTCAATTAGAAGTACAGACACTCATGTTTTAAAAGACTCTAGTAAAAGTATGTAGTTTGATGTATTAACTAAACATTTTCACTCAAGTTAAAGTAAAGAAGTATGGGCTCTTACATCTAATTAAGAAAAAAGTAGCCATTACTACTATCTCTTTCTGTGTCACGCATTATGAATGTATCCAGTTTAACAACCACCATATAGAACACAAGTAGAGAAAAGATGATGGTGGAATGTCTCTGTTCTCAGACATGTTTAAATCGCTGACTTCCTCTGTCTCATCCATGTTAACCCCATACTTCTTATTGCCCTTTGCCTTGCTCGTTGTAATCTTTGTAAACTAGTCTACGTCTGTGGTGTGTGAGAGCCAGGAAATAATACACCAGATGTAGATTGAAAAAAAAAGTGTGCAATGACAAGATACAGGTTGATGTGCTGCAAACGGCATGCAACGAAAAGAAAAAATATTGATCATGTCACCAAATAGATTAAAACTAAAGTAACATGCCTGGTACAGATGTAGAAGTAAAAGTACAGATATTTGTGTAAGAAATTGAATGAGTGAAAGTTAAAAGTGACTTAGTATGTCATAATTATGAGATAAGTTGGAGCAGTCTGTTGCAGGGGAGCGTTTTATCGCATAACACCGGATCTGACGTTACTACATTTGTTTGCTCGGAAGCAGATCATTGTGCAACAATGGAGATGTAGAAGCTATCATATGGTTTAGCTTGATGACTGTATGTGCTAGTGTTAAGATGGTTCCCACAATGGTTCTCTAAACACATTCCTGTTATCTGTTCAGTGTCTATAGGATATTTACGATGTAAGTATGTGAGGTATACAGGAAGTCTTTATCTGGGCTCACACATCTCCAGTTTTTATGTCTTCTTACCCAATCAGGAACAGTTTTAGCTCAGGTTCTTTCCTCAGTGTATGTATATACTTGTCTGTTATCTGCATTAAATTAAAGAAAAACATATGCGCCCTGCTGTTGCTGTGTAATTCTTCACTGATCAAAAAGGCACCACAGGCATCGTAGATCGCATTGAAAACCTCTCCAAGAATGAAGTTTTGTTTGGTCATGATAAAAATCTAATAGTATATTAGCATAATTAGCTACTGGACATTTCCTTGCTGACCTGCCTCTCCTGCTAATTATTTAGTTATGGTAATTCTTGCTGCAGTTTACAGATACGAGGCATTAACTATAATAATAATAATAATAATAATAATAATAATAATAATAATAAATAATTTAACATCTGATGATTTTATCATTATTATTATTATATTATTATTTATTATTTTATTTTTTTAAACATTGACTACTAATATACTGTATGTTACACATTCTGACTGTCCACTGTCACTTCAAAAAACGAACTTTTATCAAGTGGACAGTCAGAATGTGTAACACATATTAGCAGTCATTGTTAAATAATAATAATAATAATAATAATAATAATAATAATGATAATAATAATAATAAAATCCTCAGGTGTTAAATTATTATTATCATTATTATTATTATTATTATTATTAATATAGTTAATGTCTCGTATCTGTAAGAATTACCATAACTAAATGAATTAGCAGGAGGGGCAGGTCAGCGAGGAAATGTCCAGTAGCTAATTACACTAATATACAGTCATCAGGCTAAACCATATGATAGCTTCTACATCTCCATGGTTGCGCAATGAGGCGCTTCCGAGCAAAAAAATGCAGTAACGTCAGATCCGGTGTTACATTATAATTATGAAATAATAAGTCATAATTATGAGATAATAAGTCTTAAGGATGAGTTAGTAAGTCATACTTATAAGATATAAAATCATAATTATGAGATATTAAGTCATACTTATGAGTTAGTAGTAAGTCATAATTTTGAGATCCTTTCTGTGAATTTTTTTTCTTTGTGAATTCAATGCACTTTCGTATATTAGAAATTTCATGTGACATGATTTAAAAAAAAAAGCATTTAAGACTTTTACACTTACTTTTATATAGTCTTTTAAAAGTCTTTTTTTTTATGATGAGCGCTGCGCCTTGTGCTTTTGCGGAACTGAAAGTGACAGCAGTGTTATTTGGTGGGCGTGGTTAAAGTGTAGAATGAGAGTGAGAGAGAGAGAGAGAGAGAGAGAGAGAGAGACTATCTACAAATATCTTGCAAGATGCATTCTTTCTTTCTTTCTGTTTTTTTTTTTTTACCTTATTCTCAAGTGATTCAGTAAATGTCTGTCTGTTGTATCTGTTGTATTGATAAGCTGACTTTAAAAGTTGATGACGTCTACCTGAACATAAGGAAATAATAAACTTACCATTTGTCTTATTGTAATAATACTCCATTGTTTCGTATGCATCCAGACACAAACATGGTGATTCTCCCACTGCAGTCTGACTGAAGAGGATCACCATGGTCACCTATTTAGCAAAATAAATAATCCTACAGGCAGCTAAAAAAATTAATATTCCACATTAAAAAATCAGCTCACTGCCTGTAATGAAGTTATGTATTATTGTTTATAACTTTGTCAGTTTTTAGATTGTCTTGGTTTGATGAAAAAGCAGGTTTTGGTTAAAGGTTCTGCTGCAAGCCTTTAAGCTGCACACAGACGTTATCAGTAGACGAACAACCAATTCCTGCTGTCAGTCAACGACAGGCTGATTCACTGCTAATTCTGCTGCTATGCTAAGCCTGCAGTTTTCATGCTTAAACACTCAGTCAGACTGTACTACAACATAAAATGTTGAAATCCATGCTTCAGGTTTACTGGGAAGTATAAGTATAAACACAGTCAGATAAAAAAAAAAACATGCAAATATTTAGACATAACTGGCAAGAGCATGATTAAAGATAGACTAGAAAACAGCAGCATATGGCAAGCTGGCATCAGCAAATTTACCTCTGCTTACAATAGTAATGCTTAAAATGTGTAAAGCACTTCAGTGTATTGGTGTAAACACCTTTGTTTATTCTAGAACATAATAACCAAAATGTTCCATATAAATGCTGTGTGCATCATTAGTTTATGTATTTTTTTTGCTTAGGCAGTTATTTTGGGTAGTTTGTATGCATTTCTTTTTCTGGACAACAGTATTAATTACTTCCTCTTTATATTAATGTCTCTAATACAGTGGTGGCTGTGCATTTTACACCAGCTTAAGTGGCTGAATCAATCACCTCTTAATACCAGCATTATAATGCCAAGGCTATAGAAACCATTAATGTTATAAAGAAATGCAGTATAACAGAGCATTGCATTACACACTGATTCTGAGAGAAGGCCTTGCTGCCCCTGATGGCCTGCCATGTCTCTAATTCCAGTCCCTAATAATAGTACTATACAACTATTTCAAAATATCTGCTTTGATAGCAGATTTAAGAAATGCTCAAAATATCCAGAATCAGAATCGGAAGTGGTTTTGTTGCCAGGTGTGCTTACACAAAAAAAGGATTTTGCCTTGGTGATAGAAGCTTCTAGGTGCAGCATATAAATGAAAGAGAAAAAAAAAATCAATTTATAAAAACTGCTGAATATAAGATATGTTCAAGTGGAAAATAGTGCAAAGAAACCATTGAAGTATGCAATATAATATATAGAATTATTGTAATCTATGTAATGCAGAGGTGGGAGTAAGTCACCAAATGAAAGTCTCAAGTCAAGTCCAAGTCTTAACATTGCAAGTCAAAGTCAAGTCAAGTCATTCTGTTGTAAGGGTCAAGTCAAGTCAAGTCAAGTCATACTCTTTGTCAAGTCAAGTCAAGTCAAGTCGCAACTTAGTCATCAAGTCATACCAAGTCGCACACAGATTTGTTTGACACATTTTTTAACTCAGGGACTTTTATTACTTATTTAGACACAGAGGGCTGATGATGGGTAACAAAAATAAATAATTAACTTGTGTGTAATAAAATATCGTTAAGAAGCACTTTAAATGCTCTAAATAAAAATTAATTAAATGAACAAGTAAACAAGAATTAATTGTAAGTTTTTAGACAGTAGAATGTGCTGATGTTCCCTTCTCAGGAGGAGTCAGAACTACAGTTGTTAAACTGGATCATTTCTATCTATGAATACCCTGATGTATCTGTGTAAACATGGAGTGAACAGTCACATGTCCCATCTCAACATTAGTAATAATAATACCTATAATTGTAAAGTATACTCTGTCATCTCATCAAACACCAAACAATGGGTTGCATACTCAAAGTAGAATATCAATATCAGAAAAAAAAAAAATACTGTACAAGTGAGGCAGTGGTTTTAAAAGGTGATGAACCCAACATTGTTTGCTCTGTTAAGAGTTATCCAAAACTATTATGATCATGTTACTCTTGGGCTTTTCATTAATTTTCTAATATCTTTAATAATGTAAAAATTAAAAACTATCAGGTCATGCCCCAGTATTTATGGAGAAATTTACCGTACATCAAACCAGATTTATGTATTTGGCCATAACAACTTTAACCCTTGACCACTTCAATGTTAAACTGTGATGTTTGGACAGTTTAAAATAATGCCAATGTGAAGGCAAATTACAGTGAATTGCATTTGCAAAAAATCAAACTGGCCATGTA
>JBCEWE010001951.1:0-21077 GCA_039877035.1 Silurus lanzhouensis
CCTCTACTGCTTTGCGTGCTTCACCTGCAAGATAACTCTTAAGATAGCAATTTTTCATTAGCAGGAAATGGCCTCATTATGGCCAATGAGGGCATTAAAGGATGTCTTCCAATCCATAAACTCTGAAGGATCGCCAGAGAATTTTGTTGGCTCTGGGACGGCTCAGAGTGAATCTCTTCTTGGGTTGCTGACATAATGGTGATGCAGGGCGTGCAGGATGGTATAGCTTGTGGGTCTCAATGAGAATTAAAGAAAGAAAAATACACATATAATCAAAACGTAAACAAATGACATACACATTAAAATCATAAACTTAACAGAGTGATGAGCTAAAGGCTATCATAGCCAGATTCACATTAAAACAAAAACATACCTCGTTCCGCTTTACCAAGCGTGCAAAACATTACAAACTCTGCTAAACTCCGACAATCCAGTACCAGTGTTCAAAATAAAGACTTTAAAAAATTGGAAGCCACGCTATTTCTCAGAACGCATGCAGAGACAAAAACCAACAGGTAAACAAAAAGGGCACATGCTGTGAACATGTGCATCATAGAAAAATTCCTCAGATCAATCTCTGTCAAGTTATCTTGGATTTTTGCATGTCAATTGTTCCTCTAACTCGAAAAAAGGACTCAGTCAACCACAGACACAGGAGGCAACTCAAACATTGCTTTACTTCAGACTTCAATAAATTCATTGCATTCCTGATTGACTCGTCATGTTGATTGTACATGCATTTACAGCCAGTTTTCCAACAGATGAAGTTCAATCACTCTAAACCATGCTAGATGATGAACCTGAGTTAATCACTTAAGTTGTCCAACCAGCATCACATAGCACCGTAGTTTGTCTTATCGTAGCTTATCTTAGCTTAGCTTAGCTTAGCATATGTTAGCTTAGCTTGGGTTAAGTTAGCTTCGGTTAGATTAAGTTAGGTTGATAACCTTTAAAGAAAACAGAACAAATCTCATCCTGCGCATTAACACAAATATACACACATTATTAGACATACACACACACAGGCATAATTACATTAATTACTAAACAGTACCGGTTCAAACAGTCTTGCTAGCACACAAATTGCATCAAAAGAACCTCCATCCTACCATTAGCGTCCTGAGTTGACCGATCATTGACATGCTTTCCGATTCACAATATCCTCATCCTCCCGTTAACTCTTTAGTCACGGTGATTTCCGGAATGAATTGGTTTACCGCTTTTTGCGCATGCCATTTCAGTCGCACGAATCACAAGCTCGCCAACTTTCCGGCTCGATTTCGGCTGTTTCCGGTGCTCTTCGTGGCTTTCCGTGAACCGTTACTTCAAATGTTAACGGTTCGGCATTCAAGATTCCCGTTTCCTTTTCAGGCAATCAAAATAACTTTTAAACATACTTAAAATTGTCCTTTTAACTCCACAATCTCATCCCGAACACAGGTTCCGCCTACACACACACACATGAACCCTGCACATGAACAACGGTTGGAACAAACGAAAACCCAAGGCCACTTACACTCTACAGACAAAAGTATTGGGACACCTGACTGTTCCAGCCGTATGTGCTGCTTCTCCACATACTCTAGTGGAACATCATCTCAGAAAAGTAGAGATTAATAGATCATGTGTAATCAAAGGTCAGGTGTCCACATACTTTTGCCCCTAAAGTGCTCCAAGGTCACGTGACGTTCTTTTTAATCTCATTAACTCTTTTTTTTTTTTTTTTTTTTTTTTTTTTTTCTTTTCCTTCTTCTGCCGATTCAGGATTGTGGAGTTGAGCGACAAAATGTCTGATCTGAAGCACTCGCTGTACAGGTCCGGTCCTCCAGAGCGCCACATGCCTCCTTTACAGAGAGGTGAGCTTGTTTTTTTTTTGGGGGGGGGTTGACCCAATCACTATTCCAGAATTTCCAGACTGGAAACTTTCCACAGTGAATGCAAATTGATGTATATTTACTGTCTAACTTTTTTTTCTTCTCCAGTGCATGGGCCACACCTGAGAGACTTCCCATCCATGGGTCCACATCCAGCACCTCACGCCATTACACAAGATCCACATGATACTCCTCCACCTTCAGGAACCCAATCCTGAACCCACAAAGCCTTTGTGCCCAGGACTAGACTTTTATTATGGACGCTGCAGACGGTAACGTATTAAAGTTTTTGTTTCGGATTGATTGGGTCACATGACTTGTTTATTTTTAGTCAATTTGAAAAGACGTATTTTTACTGTATCACTGTATTCAATAACATTGGTAAACAGACTTTTTTTTCTGTAGGTCAGATTTTATTTTATTTTTTCTTTTAATTTAATCGAAATAAGATACATAAGTTTTCTTTAGCACTAATCGATCGCCTGCTTTTGTCCTAATGGATCCAGATCAAACAACACGAGGAAAAGCTGAGCAATTCTGAAATCCCGAAGTTCTCAGCAGGAGGAGTTTCTCAAACTCATGGCAAGTCTCGAAACTAAATTCCCGATGAGAATCACGATTGCTGGTAAAACAAAACGTTATGTTCTACTTCTTAGTTTGTCTATGGCCAGAGATCCATCTGGGATAAAACTGATGTCTGTACGAGAAAATCGCAAACGCTGAGAAAGAGAACAAAACTTTGAAAAAGAAGGTGAACTTTCTGCCCTGCAACACTTTTAGAATTAATTATATATTAGTGGTGTAACGGTACACAAAATTCACGGTTAGATTTTTGCACAATTTCTGTAAATTTTGGGGGAAGAAAAGCAAAACCTAAAATAGCTTTTTTTTTTTTTTTTAGTTTGCATTTTTTATTTTTTTATAAATAAAATATATAATATATGATATTTGTTACTTTTTTTTCCAAATAATTGTGACGCTGAAGTCATTTTTCTTGTTTTCTTCTGTTCCTCAGATATCTAGGATGCACGAGCGAGTTCAGAAGTATCAGGAGACCCTCAAAAAGTACGATGAAGATCGTTCAAAGGTGAACAATATTTATTTATATTAAAAAAAATAAATAAAAAAAAACGTGTATTTTGTAAGTACAAATTTCAAGCACTGCATAATCCGTGTAGGTCCAGGTGCTCATGGACGAAGTGAAGCTCAGAGAAGATGCCCTCAAAGCCCAGGTGCTCTCATTCGAAAAGGACAATTGCGCCCTGAAGGAGCAGAAGAAATCCGTACCCAATTACCAGCCTGATGCACTATCATGTTTTGTAGGGATTGGGGCGGGGCGAGCGCAGAATAACGAACATGTCTGACATTTTGGTTCTCTGTGCTGCTACAATAATCGATATTAAAACATGGTGTCAGAAGTGAACTAAAAATAAAAATAAATAAATAAATGGAAGGTCTCAAGCACCTGCGGGACCTGATCTGTCAAACGGTAATCTGTCGTAGAACTGGAGAAGATTTCGGCAGAGATTTGAACTGTATCTGTTTGCAGCAGGAGGCGCTAGCAAACCAGCTAAGGTACAGTCCTCTCTTTTTCACCACGTGGCCGGGAGGAAGCGCTAGAAGTGTACAATACATTTACGTTCGATGATGCCGATGACCAGCATAAACTGGACATAATAATGGAGAAATTTGAGGACTACTGTAACCCTAAGAAGAATATAACTTACGAGAGTGTGAGACGCGCACCACGCTCGTAACCTCCTCGGTTTCCATAGTATTCTATTTACTGTCGTTTTCACAGCACCATCACTGATTTTCTTGGGAGACATTTTTCAAGAATTCTAATGAAATAAAAATATAAAACTAAAAAAGGTTACTGTGGATTCCTGTAAATTCCCTGGTAACTTGGAATATTTCAAATTCCCCCAGATGAAGTTTCCATGGAAAGTTTCCGGAAATTTACTGCAAATTTTCCGCCCCTTGCAACCCCGTAGTTATAACAGTCGTCTGTCGATTCGATTATAACCGGAGATTATTATATTTTTTCCAGGTAAACAAGTCCAGCCACAGGGGTCGTTCCTCCCATCTCCGATCAGAGATTCTCCCGTCGCAGGTTCACATACTCAGATGTACATACACATACATCTGAACCGCCACAGATGGGCGGACCACTTCCTCCAAAATGCGCCTCCGAACGGCCATTACAACCAGTGCATGGGCCACCTCTGAGAGACTTCCCATCCACGCCATACACGAGTTCCCACCCAACTTTCCCAGACCTTAAGACTCTCCTTTCCCCACCTCGCCCTTCCTATAAATCTGTGTTTATTCAGCCACAAGGGGGGTTAGTGGTTTCAAAACGTTTCGCTCTGTTACAAGAAAGTACTTTATCTAAATTTCCTTATTAAAATCGTCCCTTGCATGGCAATACAGCGCTCCCTACAGGCCTGGAAGACTTCTTTTCAAGTACCTTCTGACTTCGTGAAGAGGACGAAGTCTGGAGGAGCAAACCTGGCGAGTAAGATGGGTGTGGAAGTGGGATCATGACATTTCCAGGCGAGAAAAGATGACTCTTGGCACACTGTCTTATGAAAGTCGGCGCACCTTGTGACTGTGCGTGCAGCCTCGTGCTGCCATCTGGTGGTGTGTTAAAAAACTTTTGATACAGCCTCCTATTTGTAAGTGAGGTGGTCTTGGTGCCGTTCAGAACCACTGGTACAAACGCGATCCTAGAACAGGAGGCAACCATGTATCTGAAATCATCTCAAAAAAGGCCCATCAGTGGTAGCTTGGTTGCTGGTGGGATTGAACTCACACCCTTTCAAGCACCTTAACCATTGGTTATAACTTCTCAAAAGTCTCGTAGTTCTCACCTAAACAGCTGCGAATCCCTACAAACCTCTCTGGACCTGGTGTTGCACCGATCCACTCTGCGTGGAAGAGACTCAGGAAGACTTTTCACTAATAAGTGCTTTCATATGCATGGAGTGAAAACGAATCTCTTTAAGTCATGGGATGGAAAGAAGCAACGTTTGCTAAAGGAACATCAGACGTGTTTTGCTTTAGAAGGTCGTGAGGCAGCCAGCGATCCTGGAACCATCTCGCAGGTAGAACATTTCGTGTGACATCCCCTTTGATTTTTATAAATGAAAAGAAAGGTTCTGTTAAATTTCCACACACAAAAAAAAACATATTATAAAAAAAAAATCATATACATACAGACATTTTTGATTGGTCAGTAGAATTTTACTTCCGTTTCAACATTCAGAAGCAAATAGTGGTAGGAAACAATGGACACACACACACACACACACACAGGTCAGAGAAAAGCATGTGTCAGGGTCTGAAGCCCTAAAGTTCCTCTTTTCTTGATGGATGCCTTGAAGATATCTTCTGAACTTCTGAAGTCTTTATTAATGTTACGTTCTTACGAAAAAAGAGTAAAAGTGCTGCTTCTTTTTGTATATTTTTCGCTGCTCAGTCTTTGTGTAGGGTTTGATGGAGATGAAGGTAGAGAGGCTTCTTGGTGAGGAATTGAGTTTCTTCCTCTTGAAATCGGTCGGCTTCTTGTACCTGAGATCACACACACACACGTGTTAGACATCTTATACACTCGAATGTCCTCGTATGTGAAAATTTGTGGACACCTGCCATTAGACTGCTACGTGCTTATAATGAGCTCCAGTCTTCTGAGAAGAGGTTTTAGTGATGATATTTATATCGGCACAAGGTGGCGTTAACAAGGTGCGAAATTTAGTATTTATTATCTGGAGGATTTTTATGCCCTGGTTCCTGCTACGTGATTGGTCGCTAAGGTGTTCGTAATAAAGTGCACAACGAGGGTGTGGAAATCTCTTTACTGGGATACACACAGCTCAATCACGATAGGGCCAGGTTTGATTTCATCCATCTCCATGAAGGCAAAACACTTGGTGCTGGTGAACTTCTTCTTCGGCTTGTAGTGTTTAAATTCGAAGAAAATGGCAGCGCCTGCGGAAACAGTCTCTTATACAATGAGTCAGGTGTCCGAATACTTCTGTATTATTTAAAAAAATTATAAAAAATCCCGTGCATTATTTTTAACATTTTATTGAACAATTTAAAAATATATATATATATTGACCTTTTGGTAGCTTCTCGAGATGTTTCTGGATTTCCACGTCGACGTCGAAATGAATGTACATGTCCTCTTTACGTGTCGACACTGGAGTGTCCTGAACAGGGTTCAAATCCACTCCGTCCAAGTCTGTAAAAAAAAAAAAAAAAAAAGCAACATGCAACCCAGGGTAGGTCTGAATGCTGGATTCTGATTGGTAGAAAGTTCAGGCGGTGCTCATGGTATAAAATGATCGTCTAAACGCTTCCCCTCCACGCCGTGTATCTCGCAGTAATAAACACTAATGATTAAGAGGAAGTTTGTGGTCGTACCTCGGACGCTGATGGTCACGTACGGCTCGATGCACTGCCCTGTGTCTTTTAATCCGATCTTCTCGATTCTCAGAGTGAGCAGCGTCAAGCCCGGCTCTGAGGGAAGCCGCGGTAATAACGTACCTGTGAAGGACAACACGGACATGATAGATATATATTATATATATAAAAGAGAGAGAGAAAGATAGATAGATAGGCAGACAGACAGACAGAGATATACACAGACATACAGACAAACAGACAGACAGATAGATAGATACAGACATAGACAGACAGATAGACAGACAGAGATAAAGACAGACAGAGATATAGACAGACAGATAGAGAGATACAGACAGACAGATATAGATAGATAGGCAGACAGACAGACAGAGATATACACAGACAGACAGATATACATACAGAGCTATAGACAGACAGACAGACAGAGAAATAGACAGACAGATACAGAGAGATAGACAGACAGAGATATACACAGACAGACAGATATACATACAGAGCTATAGACAGACAGACAGACAGAGAAAGAGACAGACAGATACAGAGAGATAGACAGACAGACAGGCAGAGAGAGATACAGACAGACAGATATAGAGAGATAGACAGACGGATATATCTCGGTAGATTCATAGACAGATAATCACTATAGAAAAAAATGGCTTGAACTGACTGACTGGTCCATCACTGATTAATTCTAGAGTTGTGACCTGGTGTCCTGGTGGGAAAAGATTGGACTGATCCCGTCCCGGTAGCCGTTTCCAGCTCCTCCTCAACATCGAGGTTCTCCTCCTCACCTGGAGCAAAGATCTTCCTAAGAGCACAATCCTGGATTAATATCGTCCCTTGCGCTCTCTACCGCTCAGTTTAGGAATAAGTGGAGAAGAAGACTGGGGCACTCGTCTCACGCTTACCTCAAAGGCACTGGTTGGACGTCGAAGGGGAAATCTTTGTTGTAGGTGAGAATATTTTTAATGACTGTTCAAACAAAAAAAGGAAAAGAGATGTGAGCAGAAGGTGAGTAGAAGGTGGTTTCCTTTCCCCAGCATGTCTCCTCCACCTGATACACCTGAAGCACTGATACAAGGATGTGGATGTTCTTGTATTCATCTTTAGACTCACCTGGTTCCAGCTGCTTCAGGTCCTGCAAAGTAAATTCATCCTGGGATTGTGTGCTCTGAAGAAATAATGAAAGGAGAAATGGTCCCTCAGAAGCTGGAATACACTCTATGTATAAAAGTGCACTAAGTCAGCTCCATGAAGATCTGCTTCACATGGGCGGGAAGATCTTGAGTGGTCTGCTCTAGATCTCAAACCCTATTGAACACCTTTGGAATGATTTGGAACATCACCCCAAGCTTTCTCACTTTCATCAGTACATGACTAATAAAATCGCACAAAATCTGCACACAATCCAGTGGAACATCTTCCCAGAGGGGTGGAGTTTATTATGGAATAGAAGGTTCAGACAGAAGAGTGTATGTAGGAACCAACCTGTAAGGAGCCACTGCGCATTTCAAGACATGCTGCGATTTTTCCCAGGGTTTTCTAATAATGTAAAAAGAAAATGAAAAAAGAAATTAAATGGTTTTATGCACATTTTTTTTGTCTTGTGTGACACAAATGCAGGAGAAAAGACCTTCTGTTCCTCTGTGAAATCCTGAGAATTTGGTGACTGGACCGCTTTCTGCAGATGCCTCGCAAGTCTGCAAATAAACAGATTTACATTCGACATCAATCATTCATTAATCATCAATCAGTCAGTGGGAGGCGTGAGGGGAAGAAGGAGGAGTTATGGATAGGAGGAGGAGTTATGGGAGGAGTGAGGGATAGAGTGAGGAGTTATGGGAGAAGTGAGGGGGTAGAGGTAGGAGTTAGAGGGTAGGAGGATGAGTGAGGGGAGGAGGAGGGGTTATGGGAGGAGTAAGGTGAGAAGGAGGGGTTATGGGGAAGAAGGAGGAGTTATAAATAGGAGGAGGAGTTATGGGAGGAGTGAGGGATAGAGGGAAGAGTTATGGAAGGATTGGGTGGGTAGGAGGAGGAGTTATGGGAGGAGTACGGGGTAGAAGGAGGGGTTATGGGAGGAGTAAGGTCTGGAGGAGGGGTTATGGGGGAAGTAAGGGGAAGAAGGAGGGGTTATAAATAGGAGGAGGAGTTATGGGAGGAGTGAGGGATCGAGGAAAGAGTTATGGAAGGATTGAGGGTGTAGGAGGAGGATTTATGGGAGGAGTAAGGGGTAGAGGGAGGAGTTGTGGGAGGATTTAGGAGTAGGGAAGAAGTTATGGGAGGGGTGAGGGGGTAGATGGAGGAGTTATGGGAGGAGTGAGTGGGTAGAGGGAGGAGTTATGGGAGGATTTAGGAGTAGGGGAGGGGTTATAGGAGAGGAGACACCAAATATTCGATTATAATATAGAAGCACAGGATTTCCGTCATTCAAAACATAAAAGATATCAAAGTAAATCATTACGCCCCCTGTCGTGTTACTGAAGGGTAACTTACATTTGGTATTCATCAACTGCCTCCACCAGCTGCCCCCACGAATCAAAGTCCGTGCCCTTTTTGAAACTCGCGTGCCATTTCAGGACGGTCTTGGTGACATCAGACATCTTCTACAGCTGCAGGAGCACGGGTCCGATCTCACATCTCAGCAAGTTCCCTCTCTCCCTCTGTCCGGTGTCATGACTCACACATGGCCGCAGGTCCGGGGGGAACCTCGGGAGAAACCGGCGCTCGCGCTGCACCCGAAACCAAGCCCTTTTCCTGCGCCTGCACCCGATTTCATCCGAATTTACACGAATTCAGTCGAACGTTCGCGAACTTAGCCGAACTAACACGAACACCGCTCTCGGCTTTCTTCGGAACTACTGACGCGCTTTTAACCGGAAGTTGACATGTACACCGGAAGTTCGCGACCTGCAGCTACACGTTCAAACATCTTTTTTTCAGTTATATTCCACCTTTATTTTATTAGGTTATAACAGATTGATTTAATAATCAGGTTGAATTATAACAGATTTTACAAAACGCCATTTT
Source organism: Silurus lanzhouensis (assembly GCA_039877035.1). Lineage (NCBI taxonomy): Eukaryota > Metazoa > Chordata > Actinopteri > Siluriformes > Siluridae > Silurus > Silurus lanzhouensis. The sequence continues at coordinate 9,333 of JBCEWE010001951.1, forward strand.
TCTCGAGGCTCTTGTCCCAAACCGTATCATATACTAGCCTAAAAATAAAAGTCCCTAACCACAACCCAAAAATCCCCTTCTGCCATAATGGCTCAGAGTTTAAACAATAAAAGTTTCTAACAACATCCAAAATCTTATTTCGCTCTTTTTTATTACACGTTATTCTGCACCAACTCTTTAAACGTACCCCTACTCCTTTTTCTTATTTTAAAGCAACATAATTATCTTATCAGATTTGCCATCTTTTATACTATGGAATATTATTATAGTATATACTAGAAAAAAGTATAGAAAGTGAATTGTTCATTATTGTTTATATATATATATATATATATATATATATATATATATATATATATATATATATATATAAAATTTATGTGGTAAACAAATATAAAAATTCCAATATGGCCGCCATTTTCCCTGTGTTTATTTTATTTTATGCTGCGGGAGTGGCGGCCATCTTGGAATGACGTCAATTCTAACCGCGTTCGCCGGTCGGAATCCCGAGTTTGGAGATTCGATTTTGTTTGTTGTGTTTTTATTCCTATAAGATATCGAAAATTACGAGTTATGCCTGTCAGTGATGGTGATGTAAGCAACAAGGAAGCGCTTTGAGTGTTTTTGGATCTTCAGAATTTGTATTTCTTGAGAAAAGAAGAAGGTCGACAGGTTGAGTAGTTGCTCTTCAGGTGATTTCAGAAGTTTATTTGGTGTTTGGTGGTTTTCATGGTGTTTCAAGGGATGTTTAAATGGCTGAATACGCTGTTTGTGCTGCGTAGCTGCAGGCGTTGGTTCAGTAGTTATAATGTGTTTATATACATAATATTATAAACTGAACCATATTATATTATATTTAATATAGGCTTGGTAGAGAAAACATAATATTGGAAAAATTTTTACAAGATGAATATGTCAGCATTTTTCTGGTTTTAGTGATAAAATCCATTTGTACTGAATTAATACTAAATTAATACATGATTATTAGTTAGCACTGAATTATTACTGAGTTACTACTGAATTAGTGATGAATTATTACGTGAATACTACTGAATCAAACCTGAATTATTTGAATTACTACTGAATCATTACAGAATTACTACTGGATCGGTACTGAATTACTACAGAATTACTACTGAATCATTCCTGAAATACTACTGAATCATTACTAAATTACTACTGAATCATTATTGAATTACTACTGAATCATTACTGAAATACTACTGAATCATTACTGAAATACTACTGAATCATTACTAAATTACTACTGAATCATTACTGAATACTACTGAATCATTACTGAATTACTACTGAATCATTACCAAATTACTACTGAATCATTATTGAATTACTACTGAATCATTACTGAAATACTACTGAATCTTTACCAAATTACTACTGAATCATTATTGAATTACTACTGAATCATTACTGAATTACTACTGAATCATTACTGAAATACTACTGAATCATTACTAAATTACTACTGAATCATTACTGAATACTACTGAATCATTACTGAATTACTACTGAATCATTACCAAATTACTACTGAATCACTATTGAATTACTACTGAATCATTACTGAATTACTGCAGAATTACTACTGAATCATTACTGAATTACTACTGAATCATTACTGAATTACTACAGAATTACTACTGAATCATTACTAAATTACTACTGAATCATTACTGAATATTACTGAATCATTACTGAATTACTACTGAATCATTACCAAATTACTACTGAATCACTATTGAATTACTACTGAATCATTACTGAATTACTGCAGAATTACTACTGAATCATTACTGAAATACTACTGAATCATTACTAAATTACTACTGAATCATTATTGAATTACTACTGAATCATTACTGAATATTACTGAATCATTACTGAATTACTACTGAATCATTAATGAAATACTGCCGAATCATTACTGAGTCACTACTGAATCATTACTGAATACTACTGAATCATTAAAGAAATACTGCTGAATCATTACTGAGTCACTACTGAATCATTACTGAATTACTACTGAATCATTACTGAATAACTACTGAACTGTGAGTTATAGGTATGAACACCTTGACATTGTCTCCTTTGTCAGTCCAGGTGTGTAAAGATCTTGACACCATGACGCACTGGTTTCACCGGAATCCTCTGAAGGCCACGGCTCCCGTCTCCTTCAACCTGTACGGAGTGGCCTCCAGTCCTGCTGCCAATAAAATCTGCAAGTAAGTTTCCTTCCTGATATGATGCTCCTTGTTTCAGAGTGATGGAACTGTATCCAAAAAGAAAGACGTTGTTTTTGTCACACAGCGATCTGAGGACGACGAGGGCCAGGCTTCTGGACATGTTCACTGATGTGACGTGCACTCCGGAGATCATGAAGAAAGCCAGTGATGAATACTTCTCTCTTTTACAGGGTTTGTAGGTTTTGGTTTTTATTATTTAGTAACAAAAAGTATGTACCTGATCTTCTGGATATAATAAACTGCTTCACTCTTCCAGGAAGGTTTTCAGTACCTTTTTAGGGGGTTTTCAGTCCAACACTAAGATGTTCATGGATGTTTTCATGCTTTTTAAATGAGTTACTCACTGCTTCTCCCTCTTTTAATATTTCAATCTCTCACTGCTTCTCCCTCTTTTAATATTTCAATTTCTCACTGCTTCTCCCTCTTTTAATATTTCAATCTCTCACTGCTTCTCCCTCTTTTAATATTTCAATCTCTCACTGCTTCTCCCTCTTTTAATATTTCAATCTCTCACTGCTTCTCCCTCTTTTAATATTTCAATCTCTCACTGCTTCTCCCTCTTTTTATCTCTCAATCTCTCACTGCTTCTCCCTCTTTTTATCTCTCAATCTCTCACTGCTTCTCCCTCTTTTAATCTCCCAATCTCTCACTGCTTCTCCCTCTCTTTATCTCTCAATCTCTCACTTCTTCTCCCTCTTTTTATCTCTTCATCTCTCACTGCTTCTCTCTCTTTTTATCTCTCCATCTCTCACTGCATCTCCCTCACTTTATCTCTCAATCTCTCACTGCTTCTCCCTCTCTTTATCTCTCAATCTCTCACTGCTTCTCCCTCTCTTTATCTCTCAATCTCTCACTGCTTCTCCCTCTTTTTATCTCTCAATCTCTCACTGCTTCTCCCTCTCTTTATCTCTCAATCGCTCACTGCTTCTCCCTCACTTTATCTCTCAATCTCTCACTGCTTCTCCCTCTCTTTATCTCTCAATCTCTCACTGCTTCTCCCTCTCTTTATCTCTCAATCTCTCACTGCTTCTCCCTCTTTTTATCTCTCTATCTCTCACTGCTTCTCCCTCTCTTTATCTCTCAATCTCTCACTTCTTCTCCCTCTTTTTATCTCTTCATCTCTCACTGCTTCTCTCTCTTTTTATCTCTCCATCACTCACTGCATCTCCCTCACTTTATCTCTCAATCTCTCACTGCTTCTCCCTCACTTTATCTCTCAATCTCTCACTGCTTCTCCCTCTCTTTATCTCTCAATCTCTCACTGCTTCTCCCTCTCTTTATCTCTCAATCTCTCACTGCTTCTCCCTCTTTTTATCTCTCAATCTCTCACTGCTTCTCCCTCACTTTATCTCTCAATCGCTCACTGCTTCTCCCTCACTTTATCTCTCAATCTCTCACTGCTTCTCCCTCTCTTTATCTCTCAATCTCTCACTGCTTCTCCCTCTCTTTATCTCTCAATCTCTCACTGCTTCTCCCTCTCTTTATCTCTCAATCGCTCACTGCTTCTCCCTCACTTTATCTCTCAATCTCTCACTGCTTCTCCCTCTCTTTATCTCTCAATCTCTCACTGCTTCTCCTCTCTTTATCTCTCAATCTCTCACTGCTTCTCCCTCTTTTTATCTCTCTATCTCTCACTGCTTCTCCCTCTCTTTATCTCTCAATCTCTCACTTCTTCTCCCTCTTTTATCTCTTCATCTCTCACTGCTTCTCTCTCTTTTATCTCTTCATCTCTCACTGCTTCTCTCTCTTTTTATCTCTCCATCACTCACTGCATCTCCCTCACTTTATCTCTCAATCTCTCACTGCTTCTCCCTCTCTTTATCTCTCAATCTCTCACTGCTTCTCCCTCTCTTTATCTCTCAATCTCTCACTTCTTCTCCCTTTTTTATCTCTCAATCTCTCACTGCTTCTCCCTCTCTTTATCTCTCTATCTCTCACTGCTTCTCCCTCTCTTTATCTCTCAATCTCTCACTGCTTCTCCCTCTCTTATCTCTCAATCTCTCACTTCTTCTCCCTTTTTATCTCTCAATCTCTCACTGCTTCTCCCTCTCTTTATCTCTCTATCTCTCACTGCTTCTCCCTCTCTTTATCTCTTCATCTCTCACTGCATCTCCCTCTCTTTATCTCTCACTGCTTAATGGTCTTATATATAGTGTGTGTATGAAGGATTGATGAGTGTGTGTGTGTGTGTGTGTGTGTGTGTGTGTGTGTGTGTGTGTGTTACATGCGCAGGATTCATCGTATCTCTTGACGGCACGACGAAAGAGAACAAGTTGCGTTTCATTCAGAACTTTAAATGGACCGACACTTTACAAGGAAACACACCCAGGTAACGCAACCGACAGAGGAACAGAGAGTGTCTAGAAATCATGTATAGAAATCATGTATAGAATTCATGTCTAGAAATTTTACAATCTGTTTCTATTTTATTTTAGTTCTCAGCAGGACGCCGTGTTTGAACTGGTGTCCATCTGCTTTAACGTTGCCATCTGGCACACCAAATTCGCCTCGAGACGCGCCGGAAAGGAAAAGTGGGGACATTTTATTGTTTATTTTTTACCCTTTAACACTCCTTATATGTTCAAAAGTTTGTGGACACCCGAACATGTGATTTCTCTGTGAACATCACATTCAGTCTCCATTCACTCTTATAATAAGCTCCACTAAAGTCGGTGTCCAAATACTTTGGCGTTGTATTTTCCAGCATCACTGAGGACGAGGCGAAAGACGTTCACAAGAACCTGAAAATTGCGGCTGGAATGTTCAAGTACCTGAAGGTAAAGTTCTCGACAGTCTTTATTAGAGACTTCATCATCTTCGTCTACCTTTCTAAGAGCTGCGTACGTCTTCCAGGAGGACCAGATTCCTCGCCTCATCACACCAGTGGAGAAAGCAGAGACATGGAGCCCAGAGTGATCGACACCTACATCATACAGAGTCAAGCAGAAGCTCAAGAAGGTGTGAACATCTCCCACCGCTTCTCCATCTTCCACCGCTTTTCCATCTCCCACCGCTTCTCACCGCTTCTTCATCTCCCACTGCTTCTCCATCACTCACCGGTTCTCCATCTCCCACCGCTTCTCCATCTTCCACCGCTTTTCCATCTCCCACCGCTTCTCACCGCTTCTTCATCTCCCACCGCTTCTCCATCTTCCACCGCTTTCCATCTCCCACCGCTTCTCACCGCTTCTTCATCTCCCACTGCTTCTCCATCTCCATTCTCAATTTCTCACTCCAATTTGTCTGTCTTTCCATCCTTTCTCCTTTATCTCTCTCTCTCTCTCTCTCTCTCTCTCTCTCTCACTCTCTCTCTCTCTTCATCACAGATTGTTATGATGAACACGTTTCCACTATGACCGTGTGTGTTTGTGTGCAGTGACCATCGCTCGTGCCATCGAGCTGAAGCACAATGCAGGTCTCATTGCAGCTTTGGCGCAGGAGACGGCAAACTACTACCAGAAGGCGGGTAGGTTCGAGTCCCACCCTGATACGCCACCTGAAAACTTGCCGCTGATTGGACAAGACATCTGTCATTCAAGACGTATAGGAAGCAGGTGGTTTATAGTAGCGCACACAGTGTATGTGTGGAGTGACAGATGTTTCGTCCAATCAGGGGCAAGTGTTCCATTCACAAAGTACACCTACGTTTTCCTGTTTTTTTTTTTTTACTTTACAACCACAGAATTTGTGTCTAATGTGAATGTATTTATTTATTTCTCTCTCTTTAGATCACACACTGAACACTCTGGACCCCGAGTGCAGCAACAAGTGGAGGAAGTACCTGCAGTTAAAGCAGCACTTCTACATGGCTTATGTAGGCCTTTCTTTCTTTCTTTCTTCCATTCTTTCTTTCGTTCTTTCTATTTTTCTTCTTGTTGGAGATGAAGTGTTTGTTTTTTTGGTTTAATCACAGGCACATTGTTACTATGGACAGACTCTCCTCGCTACTGATAAGTGTGGGGAAGCCATTCGAAGCCTACAGGAAGCTGACAAATGTGAGGATTTACAGCTTTCTTTCTTTCTTTCTTTCTTTCTTTCTTCTTTCTTTCTTTCTTTCTTTCTTGTGGTTTATTTTGATTAGTAATCCAGTGTTGTTCATTTTTTGAGGTTATTTGCGTTCAGAGGCTCTGTGTAAAGAATACCGTCAGACTAAAGGCCCCGGCAGCACCGCCAAACCGTCTGAACAGCTTTTCTTCACCAAACTCGGAGGTCTGATTAAAAACACTCTGGAGAAATGCCAGAGAGAAAATGGCTTCATGTGAGTGCAGGAAAATCTCCAGGTTCATTTATACGCTTTTACTGCCCTCTAGTGGCCAGATATGGGAAATGCATCAACTACTGATGTTTCTCCAGAGGAGGAAGTGGACAGTGAATGACCGGGTTTCTTTTCTTTCCTTTTTACTTTTCATTTCTCTTTTCTTTCTTGCTTTCTTTACCTTTCTTTACTTTTTTCTTTCCTTTTCATTTCTTTTTTTTACATACTTTCTTCTTTCTTCTGTTTACCTTTCTTTTTTCCTTTGCTTTCTTTTCCTTCTTTTTTCTTTCTTTTCTTACTTTCTTTCTTCTTTTACCTTATCATCTTTCTTAATTTCTTTCTCAATTTTACTTGTTTCTTTTTTCCCCTCATTCACCCTTTTCTTTCTTTCCTTCCTTGCTCAGCCTACATCTCTCACTCTACTGCTCCTGAGATCTGTCGCTCTGCACACAGGATGTTTTGTGAGGGTGTATGTTTGTGGTCATGAGACTGAAAGATGTTGAAGTTGTAGAAGGTTCCAGAAGATCAGTTTGGGGAAACGTTCAAATACTTAAGAGAACCTCATAGTGACCTCATTACCAATTCAGAACTTTTACATCATTTGAAATTGTGTTCCACAGATATTTCCATAAAGTCCCAGTAGAAGCACCTGCTCTGGAGCTGAAGGCCAGTTACGGTCTGGCGGAGCCCATTATCTTCGAGCTCCCACCGCTGAGCGTCCAGTGCACCCCGAGGTCTACGCCACGTTCGATCTCACCAGAGGACAGAAAGACGACAAGGTAGGACTCCAGATCTGATCTGGTTTTGAAAGACGCAGCCACGTTCAAACCCTTGACCAGGTTCTCTGATTCCTCCGACCAGGCGACGACCAAACCCAAGCAGGAGGACGAGATTAAACCTGTGAAGGAACCGGATCTCAAGCCACAGAAGGACACGGGTTGTGTGATCTCCTGAGCATCTCTCAGAGGAGCATCAAGATGAGAGAAAAGATTCTGGTTCATGAAGTCTAAACACGATTAATCCAAAGCGGCCGATTGGGTTCGAGCTGTAGGAGATCTGTAACACACAGGTGGTGGGAAAAGTCATGATAACGAAACACACTACCATACGTACTGTATTTCTCCTTCTCCTTCTTCTCCTTCTTCTTCTTCTCCTTCTTCTTCTAATGATTGTTTTGCAGAAATCATTCATTCACTCCATGAAGTGTTGAAGTGGACGAGTTTAGTTAATAGAACATTTCTCTATGTGTATATTTCTATTAAACCCTGTACTGAGCTACACTATAATGCTGAAGGCTCTGCACAAAAGAACACACACACACACACACACACACACACACACTCTTAATAACGTATACACACACACACACACACACACACACACTCGCCAAAACCTTATAACACACACACCATTCATACCATCATCAAATACACACACACACACACTGACATATATATATATCCTTCATAACTGGATACACAAACACCATTCATAATTTCATCAAATACACATTTTTCATAACTTCATAACACACACACACACACACATTTATATATCCTTCATAACAACACACAAACACACAGCATTCATAAATATATAACACACACACATATTCTTCATAACTCTCACACACACACACACACACACATCCTTCATAACTGTATAACACACAATCATGTATCCTTTATAACTTAACAACACACACACATGACCTTCATAACTTTATAACACCCACCCACACACACACACACACACTCTCTCTGCCTTCATAAGCAAAGTATCTGATCTGTAAATGTTTAATGTATTAAAATAAATGAGAAATAAAAGCATGTGATGAACAGTTTATGTGACGAGGGATTTTGGGGACGAGATGAATATTTGAAGCGACGTGTATCAGTCAGCGTTTCTTCACTTTCAGCATGAACCTGAGCTTCTAATGAGGAACCTGGGCTGCTCTTCTAGCATCCATCTGGAAGACCTCACATAATGTTCCAGCAGATTCGTGTTTAAAAAATACAACACCCTTTAGGTGTATCATCGAATGCACCTCGATTTGAACGTGATCCAGTCACGTGAGCTGCGTGTCGTGTTTTTTTATGCTTTCCACAAGTCCAGTGTTTGTCCGGAGTGTGTTTTTTGGGTAACTCTAGATCTTGAGTGACCTCTTATAGAGCTCAACCCCTATTTAACAGAGCTCCAGGCCTCCTCACCTTCATTAGTACCTGATTGAAATCTCTACAAAGTCTAGACATGATAAAACACACTGATTTATGAAGGTCAGTTCCCTCTGTGACTGCGTGCAGCCTTGTGCTCCTATCTCCTGGCATGTTACAAACATTTTTTATACCACCTTGTGTGGAGGCTTTATTAATGTTTTGCTTATGGTCTGAAGTTGTCTGAAATGAGATGTTGCTCAGGTCTCCACAATGTTTGCGGATGTATGCTGTATATTAATTTTTTATGATTTTTGTATGATTATTTTTATTTTTTGCTTATTCTTTTAAAGAATCCATGTGCTTTGCACTCAGAAGCTTTTTTGTGTGTTTTTTGTATTATTATTATTATCATCATAATAGTAATAGTACGTATTTTTATTTAGCACTTGTAATACCCGTTATCACTAGGAGACTTTTATTCTGAAATATCCGCGCGAACGCGGAAGTAAACCGGAAGTCGGTCCCTGTTTACACATGCGTGCCCAGCGTTTGGAGAGGACACGTTTTTTCTTGCTACTGAAAGAATTTTATTGAAAACCAAAACATCAAATTATGGATCATTTCGAGCTGGAAACCGATGTTCCAGATTCCGATAGGAACCGTGCACCTCAGAGATGAGAAAGAAGTCAGAGACTAAAACGCGTCGATTCGCTGCACAGGAAACCCAGTCGAGGTAAACAACCATAAAGGTGCAATAAGTGTTTTTGTTTTTTTGTCGGAGGGCATTAAATTGAGGTGTTCTTAAAGAGCCTTTTAGAGAGAGGATTTTATTTTAATTTTATTAAGTATTTTTGCTTAGTATTTTGCTTATTAAGTATTTCCCAAGAGATGCATTTAAAATACACATTATGAAGTGCATCGTGGGGCGTTATTTAACAAAGAATTTAATTTTTAAATATTAATTAACATACATTTTTTTGTATATCAAATTAAACAATTTGCAAATTGTGTTTTATGAATGTACTTTTTTAGTATGTTCACAACATATTTAAACAGTTTGCTTTTGTGTGTGTGTGTGTGTGTGTGTGTGTGTGTGTGTGTGTGTGTGTGTAAGAATAAATAACGTTTAAAGATAATTTGTAATTAACATCTCTTGGATGGCAAATCGGACAAAAATTGTAAAGAAAAATCGCAAGGTTCTTTTTCATTTGAAAGGTCGATATTTTGTTTTTTAGACTTGTATATGCAGGTTTCCATAAAGATTTTTAAGATCAAATTTAACATCTAAAATATAGGATTTTAAATACCAACTATAACACGTTTTTCTCTTTAAACAGAATAGGCAAATGTTTCATCAGAGATCCATGATATATATTTTCAAATCATTTAAAAAAAATAAACGCAAAGCAGTAGGAACAACAGACTGGTTTAAAGTGGAGGTTGGACTGCATCAAGGATCGGCTCTGAGCCCTTTCCTGTTTGCAGTGGTGATGGACAGGTTGAAGGACTAGGTCAGACAAGAGTCTCCCTGGACTATGATGTTTGCGGATGATATTGTGATTTGTGGTGAGAGTAGTGAGCAGGTTGAAAAGAGCCTGGAGAGTGGAGGTACACGCTGGAGAGAAGGGGAATGAAAGTCAGTAGGAGTAAGACAGAGTTACATGTGTGTGAATGAGAGGAGGGCAGTGGAGTGGTGCGGTTGCAGGGAGAAGAGGTGGAGGATTTTAGGTACCTGGGTCAACAGTGAAAAGTAATGGAGAGTGTGTTAGAGAAGTGAAGAAAAGCGTGCAGGCTTCGGTTTCAAGTTTATTTGTCATATGTACAGTGACATTTTGTACAAAATGAAACGAACCGATCGCCATCCCGGGCCTCCACACATACATCAGTACTTCATTGTAGCCCAAATCTCCACCAAATCTCGAGGAACATCTTGAATAGTGGAGCATGTTCTAGAAGAGGAACATAGCAATCAATCTTAGGCTTGGGTGTGCACAAACCTTTGGTCTTATAGTGTGTGTAATATAGTTTGCTTCAAGATTTTTGTTTTATTCGTATGAAATTTAGTAATTGTTTGGATGTTTTTGTAATTCAGCGCGCGTAAAGATTTTTCCGGGTTTCATAAATCGACGAGGATGTGCCTGCACGCCATCCGAGAAGCCGTCCTGCATCACCGCTGGAAGGAGGCGACGCGGTATTTAGAAGTTTACTCTCAGGCGCTGGAGGAAACCTCAGTCGAGCAGCCAATAGCCTGTGAAGTGCGTAAAAAATCTATATATTGTTTATAACACACACGCAAAAATCTGCTTTATCCATCCATAATATTCAAGATCTTTATTAACAGAAAGGGAGACCCTGTATTGGGACAACTTTTGGCAACATTATGCATTTTTACACAATCTAAAAAACTTTTTTCCCCCACCATCAGATTATTTGGAGACTCGGCATCGAGATCCTCCGGCACCACCGGACAGTGACATGGAGCGATTTAATGATTTGTACGAGCGGATGAAGAGCAGCGGCGTAAAAAACTATGCCAAGGTTTGAAGAAAATCCAAAATTTAAATTGCTAATTATTATTTTTTTTTAATAATTTAATTAGATTGTGGTATTGTATGAGGAAGTCAGGTGTGTCAGAGAAGTATGTGAGGGTGGTGCAGACATGTATGAGGACAGTGTGACGGCAGTGAAGTGTGCAGTAGGTACGACAGACTGGTTTAGAGTGAAGGTTGGACTGCATCAAGGATCGGCCCTGAGCCCTTTCCTGTTTGCAGTGGTGATGGACAGGTTGACGGACGAGGTCAGACAGGAGTCTCCCTGGACTATGATGTTTGCGGATGATATTGTGATTTGTTGTGAGAGTAGGGAGCAGGTTGAGAAGAGCCTGGAGAGGTGGAGATATGCGCTGGAGAGAAGGGAATGAAACTCAGTAGGAGTAAGACAGAATACATGTGTGAATGAGAGGAGGCAGTGAGGGGTGCGGTTGCAGGAGAAGCTTCAGAAGGTGGAGGAATTCAGGTACCTGGGGTCAACAGTGCAAAGTAATGGAGAGTGTGTTAGAGAAGTGAAGAAA
>JBCEWE010001949.1:0-21077 GCA_039877035.1 Silurus lanzhouensis
ATCCTCCTGCATCAACACTGCCCCAGCTCCCATCAACCTCTAACTGAAAAGGTTTTGTAAGGTCTGGCGCCTTAAGCACAGGCTCCTCGATTAACAGCACTTTAACGCTCTGAAACGCGTGTTCACTTTGAGCAGACCATAAAAAGGAACGGGTAAGAGGTTCAACAACCATAGAAAGGTTTTTACAAAAACCTCTATAATAAACCTGCGACTACTGATTAATGTGTTAACATTGAAACATTAAACACAACGCCAAGATTTTGTAATTCTAAAACATTCCAGCAAAACAGACAAGTCGCAAGAATATTAGGCATTTAATCAAATGTAAATAAAATAATACATTTCATCAACTTTACATTTCAGCCTAAATGTACATTAAGAAACCAGCTAGTCAAGTAAACACTTGAGCACGTTAAAATTGACAGTTTAACCAGCAACATGACAACAACATCATAACAGATCATAGGCTAGCCGTCGTCAGGCAATCAAACATTTTTAGAATAACATTTTTTAATGTAATGTGTAACAGGACTGAATGCATCTAAAAATACACTTCAGCATATAATAAGAAAACATTTAAAATCAGACATGTCTGACAACAGTGACAGATGACATTCTAGAGAAATTAAATAAAATTGTATCTTGGGTTGATATACAATTCATCTGTACCAAAACTCAACATTATATCTAAAGGTCTTGCATCGGCTGCACTGGTCAGGTTGATCATATTTCTTTAGTTTGCTCTACCACAAATGCATAAAAATGGTCATCAAAGTATTTGAATTTTAGAATTCGTACAACATCAGAATTGATACATTATCAGCCTGTGGATAATGTGAATAATTTCACCAAACACAGGCTCTCCTGTACAGTTGATCTTAAGAGGCAGCACAGAGCCAGTTCTGTAAGTATGGCCATGCGCACTAACAGTGTGAGTGACATATATGGTGCTGTTCAAAGTCAAGTCATCAGAGGTTGTTATGAGATTGTCCAGTACAGCATCAGCTTGCTTCAAAGAGCTGATAGTAACAAGGTATGCATTTGTAACGCTTATTTTCATAGAAAAGGGTCACCGAACTTGAAATTATACATTTCCTGAACTTGATGTTTGTAACTCAGCGTTTTAGAGATTTTTTGTTTCCAACCACACGAGCATGTCTTTTTAATGGATTGATTGGCCACAAATCTCATACACCATAGATGAGAAAGAGTCCGAACATAACCATCATCCTCGGATAATGGGTCATAAAATGGTGTTTGGGAATCAGATTTCGATCATAGAGCTTCTTAAATAAAGTGTGGTGCTCTACAATGAGTTCTTTGAGAAATACAGCAAGCCCATCAGTAACAACAGGAGCAAAAACAATGCTGCATATTTCCCTCAGTAGAATGAATAGATGCCAGTGTGGACTTTTCTCATCAACAAAGATCACCATCTAAAAAGGGCAACACTTGCAAAAGGCACCACATTTGTGATGCAGTCTGTTTACCGTATTGTCAGAGTTTCTCAAATTCAGAATAACACTCGGTTTGTTTTTCTCATTTTCATATCCATAGTTGAAACTAGAAATTCTGTGATTCAACTTTCAGGCTAAAAAGCTGTTCTTCGTAAATGAAATGGCGTAATATTAGTCTAACCTCCAAGGCAGCTACACCCTCAAGGATGTCATGCATAATGTCAACGCATGTTCTCTGTAACGTGAAATACTGGAGCTTATTTAAAGAGGAGTTCTCTTTAATCCGGTCAAGCTTGGATCATTAAGTCTGACATGCTGCTGATAATTTTCTCTGGTGCGCTTCTCAACTTTGTCTTCATCAAAAACAGTCTGAGCAACTGTTTTGTCAACCATGCAAAAGTGACAAAACTTGTTAGCTGAAAAGCTCTCTAAATATCCACATAAGGAATGTATTGCTAAATTGTCTGCAGTCAAAAACACAGATTGATCCATATAGGTGGTGATTTTGTCCTTGAATCTCAACCTGTAGACCCGTACTTTCAAGGAATTTGATGTCCTGTATCAGTGGCTCCAAAATCTTAGTAAAGCCATATACCTCTCTGTCTAAAGAATTGAACAGAAGACATAAGTGAATATTTGAAAGAGATGAGTTATATTCTGGTGGTAGATTTTTTAAGCTAAAATAAACAGCACCCATCTTGTGAATTTTTGTTTCGGTCCCCAAAGGGTTTGTAGTTTCTACATCATCAAATACAACTGTATTTGGAGGGCTTGAGGACATGCTCCAAACAAGGAATGAGAAGAAAAATGAAAGCCATCACAATAGTTTTGCATTTTCCCATCGGTTTTCTGCTTATTCTGAAGGTAAACATTTTGCATTTGGTCATTAGTAAATAAAAATGTAATAGTCTCAATTACTGATATATACTGAAACGTGTCTGCAGCCAACACTTGTTTAACTTGTCATTGTTTTCTTGCAGTGTCTGCCCTATGACCAAGAAATATTTCTTTTGGCTTCACAAGATCAAAGTTCTCTGAAAAGTATTTTTTCATTTTGAAAGGCGTGTCTACATCTTTAAACACATGTTTAGCATTTTCAAACTCGCTCATCAGTGCCTGAACAGACTCGTTGTCAAGTGGTACCTGTAAATTATTCAGCAATGTAGTTGTTGAATGTTGTAGATTTTCTATAGTCCTTTCTAGTACCTCTTGTGTACAAGTAACACTTCTTGTTATATCCATTAAAGTTGTATTAGATGAAGAATACATTTAGCCAAAAACGTGCCAACACAGTCAGGAGGGAACGGCAGTTTTAAATGGAACTGAGTCTGATTCTGGAGTTTCCATAATATTTGATTCCCCTGTCTCAGACATATCTAATGAAATGTGGTCACTGGCTTGAAACGACCACATCGTCAATTGTTGTGGTGGACTGGTGGTCTCTATGAAGATGTTTGGTAAATGAGTTGAAGTTATGGTATGTCCTTGGGCAGCCATCTTGGCTGCAGATAATTGTCAGGCCTTTGTCCATCTGATAATGCATGTACTTCACGTAGATGCCAAATTAGTTTATTTGTTTTGTTGATACTGGTTGTAAGCACTTTGGACACATGTACATTTTCAGGAATTACTGTGCGGCTTGAAGTTTTGAAATAAGTTCTAGTACCTTGGCTTTCCTGTTGGTCGAAATGGTCACATCGTAGATATATTCAAAGAAAGTAAACACGGAGCTCAGCTGTGGTGGATAGGCCACATTGCACACCCAGTACAGCTTGAAGAGCTTATCCACAGCACATGTCAGGCTCTCACTTGCAGGTATGGTCACTCTGTCGTTTCCTCGCGATGATTATGTATTGTCGTGTAGTACTCTTCAGACTGCCGATGCAGATGAGTTGTGGTTGAGTCTTTGGTGTCTCTGAGTTGCTGCAGAGGGATGCAATGCTGGTTCCAGCTTTGGAGATGAGAAAAAAGAGAGTTCAGAGAGCAAAAATAAAGATAAGTCAAGAAATTTAAGCTATAACGGATCATTACATAAAAAAATGTCCTTTATGAAACATACCGGTAAAAATCAAGTATGAAAAGAATGAAATTGCACATTTAACACTGCAGCGACTCCCAGGTAATGTGGGAGAAGATGTGTGAGAACAACTAGTGCCGTGTAGCACTTCTCATCTGAAAATTAAATAAGAACAGATAAGAGGTACAATAAATATTTTCAAGTGTAGGATTAAGGCTGGCTCTTGCTAGTCACCCACAAAGAAAAATCAATGGGGCCATGTTCCTGTGTAGGTCCTGTTCTGTGTTTTTAGGCAAGTCGAACAGTAATGAAATACGGACAGGGCCTAAATTAACACTCACCAAGTGCTCGAAGAATGCTTACATTACAATGTTGTGTGAATAATGTGAACAAATGTGAGTGACGCTTGGGACAGCTGACAGGCCAGCACAGTGTCAACATGAAAGTTTAAGCCAAGTCAATTTAAATTTAAGCACAAGAAGACAGAGATGTGTTCACAATGTGTTACCCACACACTGTGTAGGAAGTTTAAACATCCTATATGACAGAGAATATTCATTATTAAGTATTTTATTTACACACACATACTATTATATATGTATAGAAAACATTTACACGCACACACATAATACATACCATCTGTTTGTCTTCCATTCCCTTTATAAGAGATGCCACATCACTTCTTTCCATGGCAGCCACTGCTTTCAGCTTTGGAATGATGCTGGCCTCCCATCGCCTGAGGAACTGATACGTCTTTCCATTGTCATTCTGCCAAACTCGACATCCAGCTAAAAGAGGATACCTTTTCAGAATAAATTCTAAAAACAACAGTGTCACTTTAGGATTGTTTACTAAAACAATAGCAGACCTACCAGATCTGGCATATCCAAGAAGCGTGGGTATTCATCAAAGATTTCAGCTATTGTTGGAGTTCCCTTCATTATCCATGACCTATGCCTCAAATACGTCTGATCCATTGCAGATTTGATTGAAGGAATATTCTCTGAAGAGGGCCTAAGCCTTTTCATCAAAGTGATCCACTCACTGGCCGCACTGCTATCCCCTGGTCCAGGTCCTGATCTGTTCCAGATCCAGTGTCACAGCTTACCTTGCGCTTTTTGTATCGACGCTTACCCGCTTCTAGCTTTCGGCGGATATTACGTAGTCTCAATTCCAAAAATCCAGAATGTGATGATGGATCGTAAAAATGCTCCTGAAATATACAAAAATGTTTTATCTCAACAATATTTTTTTCTTCAGAATACTGACAATAGTGCAAGTGTAAATATACAAGCCATGTGTTAGACTTTAACTTCTAAAATTCCGAATATGCATTAAAAATCAGATGGAACAAGTCTTGATGAGTGAGACAAAAGCCCACGACAACAGAAATGCAATGCAACAAACATGTTTTCTTTGGTAACACTTTACAGTAAGGTTCCATTTGTTCACATTAGTAAACTGCATTAGCTAGCATGAAAAGTACTTGTAAAGCCTGTATTAGTTTTAGTTAAGTTAGTCAACATTAACAAACACAAATTTAGACTTTAATAATGTATTAGTAAATACTTCATAGAGCGGCGCTAACAGTGTATATATAGTATATCTCTCTCTGTATTTTGTATTGGATTAAACAAAGTGAATGTAAGCATGTAGCCATATAACCTATTATGTGCCAAAAAGGGTTAAAATCACATTACATTCTAACATTGCAACATTTCAATCTAAAAAAAAAAAAAAAAAGATTTTAAAGCAGAAGTTAAATTTACTAACAAACTAAAAATAAAATAATAAAAAGGTAAAAAGGCTATTTTGATTACCCCATTAGTCACTTTACATTTAGTGCCATCATACAAATAAACATACTTTTAGGTTTAAAATTCTACATACAATATGTCACATTTAACAAATGTATTGCTAATTATTAGTTAATGCATTAAGTAATTGTTAACTAATGATTCCGTTACCTTTCTGCTACCGTTTTTTTCCCCCCAGATCATTTTAGGAATCATTAGATGTTACTTACAAATCCACCTCCTTTTCCTTCAACCTGAACCCTTAAAAATGGGAATGTAGTGATGATATGCTTTGCTAAATTGAGCTTTTCAGAACTTGATGGGTAACTGGGGAGACAGAGAAGGGCAAAATTCACAATAAAGGGCAATATCAAAGCTGCCAGACAGGGCAAAGACCACTGAGTTCAATTTTATGTTGTCCATTATCTTTGAAGTAATTTTTAATTTTATCATTTTGAAATGCTATTTACACTGCATACTGGAATGCATTTTCAAATAAATCTCAATCCAAAGTTGTCAGATTAACTTTGGCTATACGCAGGGCTTGAAATGAACTTTTTAACTTTGTAGCACTGGTGCTCCTAACTTCAAAGAGAACCAGAAAAATTTAGGAGCACCCACTGAAAATAAAGAATAACAGACCGCTGCTCAATTATAGCCACAATGTGTTGTTTCTGGCCAAAATAATAATGGATTGACACAAAATAGTACCAATTTACCCATTAAAACATGTATGTTATGTTTACTATGCGTCATGATTTCAAAAACTATCCCTCTAAATTGTATGTGTGAGGCGTAAGTTCTCATATCACACTGTCAATCATCTCTTCTGCACTGACCAAACCCTCAAATGTTCATCATAACCTTTAGAGAAACGGATGAAACTTCATGACATGATGTTATGTTGCGGTGCAGTTGCGGTGCAGTTGCGAGGTGCTGTATGAAACACTGTATGAAACACACAGCGCTCGTGCACGAGGCGCGTGAAATTCGTCTGTCTAGCGCGTTTTAAAAAGCACTAAAAGGAGCGCTGAACTTACTCTGCAGTAATTACTAAACACTCTGTAGAGAAATTAAACTGGTACTACAACAAAATATGCGGTCACACAGATGCTTCCAAATATGATTTGAGATCGCAAATATTACATTTCGGTCGCAATTTCGAGCCCTGCTTCGCAAACCTCTTGCACTTCACAAAAATGGTACCGTCGCGTCCGTTGTAGTCACGGTAAAACTCAAAATTCATTACCATAAAGTTGACCAGACTTAAACTCTCCTCGACGCCCCACTGCTTACACACATTGAAAATGACCTCCGGCCATTTTGACACTCTCGCCGGCGGCGGTGTGGACGCATTGCAACTATTAATATGTAATATACCATGTTACACTGTGTGATTAACTTAAATGAAAAAATTAAATAATTTCGTGGGTTTCTTTGTCTGGTCCCCTAATGATTACACATGCGCGACCGAGTTTAACGCAGACTGGTATTTGGTAAAAGTCAAACATGAGGAATGGAAATATTTAACGTTACCTTGAGTTCATAACGAATATATATATATATATATATATATTGAGTGAGGAAAGCATAATATGAACATGTGCTTTGGACAGCACACCTCTTTGCACTCGATGAAGCACGACAACCTCCACATTAAACTGTAGTGTACACATCTTTTATAAAATGCTCTAGTGCAAAAGACAGCTTTTTAGTCGTGTTTTCTGTTCCAGCATGTCTCTGTCTTTTTAAAAATGGGTTAATGACAAATGCTGCTCCCGCTGCACTTCCCAACTAATCACAAACGAACTTCGTTTAGATGTTCTCTAATAGCTCTACATATTTTAAAGGTTATTGTTTTCAAACTAACAGGTAATAACTGAATATCAAATACAATTTTTACTTACAGATAGACCAGTGTCCGCCGACATCTTCATTCTTCTCAGGCCGCCCAAAGCAAAAAGAGCGCGAGAACCGAAGCTGATGCAATTCAAATTGATGAGGCATGACGTGATTGGGCGAAAAAAGCAACCGTTAATCATTTAAGTTTTAATGTATTCAGATGCATATATACTAGTTTTATTTTGTACTTTTTATTTGTTTTAGGGATTTTTCATGTGCTATTTATATAAAATGTGAGTAGTTTTTCTATCAAAAATTCAAACTGCCCTCCCCCAAGGGGACAACACATGTACTGTGTAGATCGATGCAGAGGCATTAAAAACATATAACACATTATGTGTTAAAAATCTACACAACACGTGTCAGAATGCTCTCAACACAACCATGTGTGTTGTTTTTTGACACATCCGTTTTTGCAGTGTACCTACCTGTTTTCCCAAATAGGTATCCATGGCTTAAGCAAAGTCATGCTAGGCCAGATTCAAAGTCAATGAGTATTTTTTTAACCTCTGAAAAACCTTCTGCACTGTTTTACATGAACAGGCCAATCAGGAGAATACACCACTACGTCATCTAGATACGTGGAACAATTGGATACATCACCCAATACTATATTAATCAGCCTTTGAAATGAGAAGAAGCGTTTTTTAAACCAAAAGCCTTTACTGTATATTGAAGAAAGTTATCAGGAGTCACAAAAGCTGATATCGTAGATGTCTCGGGAGTTAAAGAAACTTGCCAATAACCTTTTAAAAGATCACACTCACTAACAAATCGAGTGGCTCTGACATTATCCACACAATCCTCCATACACTGCAAAGGATAAGAATCAAAAACTGTGACTAGATTTACTTTACGGTAATCTGTACAGAATCTAAAACTTCCATCAGGTTTAGGGACCATCAAGCATGAAAACCTCCAAGGGCTCACACCGGGTTTTGCTAAACCGTGTTCGAGCGGGTACTCAACTTCCTGTCTCATTAATGCCCTTTTTACATATTTGGCCCGTTATGGATGCTGTTTAAGTGGTGTGTTATGGGTTACCTTAAAGCCATGCTGAAGAACAGAAGTTTGAGTGGGCACAAACATGTAAGGAAACTCATGAATAAGTCTAATAATTTTGTCTTTTTGCTCGCTGGATAAATGTGTGAGACAGGAAAACAACTCATGCGATGTTATTGAATTGGCAATCTAGCACTAATTAAAGACAAATTTGGCCCCAACAATTTTTGCCCCTTCTACAACTGATACCGCCGGCATGGTAGATATCACAGCAATGGGAGTTGAATTGGGTACAACACACACCTCAGGAGCTTCCCTGGAATGATACACCTTCAACATTAATGTGGCACACTCGGGTATGTTTTTATACGCTCTGGAGTTTTAATTACATTGTCTACCTCGTTTAGTTTCCTTTCCATAAAATACGGACCAGAAAATCTAGCTGAGAAAGATTAACCTGGCACCGGTAACCATGCCATAACTTTGTCTCCAAAATCAAAAACTACGGGGAACAGCTTTCGTATCGTATTTTGCTTTCATTTTCGACTTTAAGGTTTCTCTAACAGTTTGCCACGCTTTATGGAGCCTCATATGAAAGCTAGACTCATAGTCCAAGAGATTCTTTGACTTTCCACCAGAGCTATCGGACATAAAAGATTCTTTGAGCCCCTGTAAAAGGCCATGTACCGCATGTCCAAAAACCAGCTCTGACTAAACAAAATAGAATCCTGTACAGCTTCAGGCACTGCAAATAATACCAGAGGAGCACCTTCATCTCAGTCTCTACCTGTGTCCAATTAGTACTTTTGCAAGATTTATTACAGTGACTGGTGAAAACGCTCGAGAGCACCCTGGGACTCTGGATGATAATTGATATTATATAATTTATGATAATTTGACTATGATCAGACAGGGATTAGTTCTTTAACAGTAAATGATATGAGAGATGAAAGATCTATGTCTGTTATCATATAATTGACTTTACTAATCCCAAGAGGTGAGCAAAAAGTGAATCTCCCTTTTCCAAGTTCCTTGTGGAGTTTAAACCAGGTGTAGTATTTGCCTTGTTTTACCGTGTTGATGTGATTGTGGAATTTAGATTTGTACCAGATTATTTGTCATCCTGAGTCTCTTCCCTGTCAGACTGTGTTACGTTTTTCTGATGGTAAGATCCCAGCAACAACCTGTGCAGCTCTTGTGAATTCCATGATGATTAGGATGGAGAAATAAGACAGTGCTAGATGACAATGGTGCTCACACGAAATATTGACACTTTGGACACAGTTTTGACATGTTCATTTAGGGCAGTGGTCCCCAACCTTTTTTTTGCGCCACGAAATGGATTAATGTCAGACAATATTTTCACGGACCGGCCTTTAAGGTGTGGCAGAAAAATACAACAAAAAAAATGATACGACTGGTATAAAGACTGGTATTTTCTAAATATAATAATAAACGTGAAACCACTGAGTTGTTTTTTGTTCATTTTGCTAGCTTGAGTGTTTCAATTTAGCGGTAATGTGTTATGTGTTAGCGGCCGAAGCAGCCACTTTAGGAAGGTAGTCAGATGGAGGTAAGACCTGTGACCGAGGCAAGCATCTTGACATGCATTAAGTGATTCATAGACAGATGTAGCAGAGAGAATCCAGTAATTTTCCAAAATAAAACATCATTCAAAATCAGATAATTAATCAAACGGAAATAATGTAAGTTGTATTCTTTCTGTGTGGCCCGGTACCAATTGACCCACGGACCGGGGCGACCCGGGGATTGGGATCACTGATTTAGAGTGTACTCACTTTTGTTGGCAGCTATTTTGACAATAATGGCTGTATGATGAGTTATTTTCAGAGGACAGTAAATTTATACTCTCTCTCTCTCTCTCTCTCTCTCTCTCTCTCTCACATATATATATATATATATATATATATATATATATATATATATATATATATATATATATATATATATATATATATATATATATGTGTATACATTAACTAATGTTGGATGTTAGTGTTACCTACATTTTGACAAAATCTTCACAACAGTGCCGTTTTTTGTTGATTTTATCACATTTCCTTGTCCCAGCATGCACTGTTCTTTTTATTGTAGTGCTCTGTAAAATGTAAATGAGATTTGCATATCTAATAAATCCATATTTTATTCACGAAAGAACAAAGAAAACAAATCAAATGTTTAAACTGAGCAAACATACCAAATATGATCATTTAGAATTTGATTGCCACAAAACATCTCAAAAATGTTTACCACTGTTTAGTAGCCTTTGTACATCTGGGAACAGTCCACATATATCTGGGAACAGAAGAGACCATTTGCTGTTTTGAAAGAGGAATGTTGTCCATTTGGTCTGATTCTAGCTGCTTAACAGTCCTGGATCTTATTTGTCATTATTTTGCTTTATGATTTTTTTTTATAGACACTGATGCCCTCCCATGCTATTAGAGATGGGGCTTTTGAAATGAGCGCTGACAAAAAGTCAAATGATCCCTCTCCTCTTTAGTCTGGAGGATGCGATGGATCCATGGTTTTCAAATTTTGAAGTATCTGTCAATAGAACATTTTTCCGCTTTACCTCAGTACAGCAGAGTTTTGTTTTCACATATGGCTTCTTTTCTGCATGATAGATATTTAATTTAAAATCGTGGATGACACAGCAAAATGTGTTTTCGGGAGGTGTTTTAGAACCTATATAGTGATTTCCATTAAGGAACCCAGCCATTAGGGAGGCACAAGCCAGTGCATTCTTAGTGCCGGTCCCAAGCCCGGGTAAATGGGGAGGGTTGCGTTAGGAAGGGCATCCAGCGTAAAACATGCGCCAAATCAAATATGCGGATCACAAATGAGAATTTCATACCGGATCGGTCGAGGCCCGGGTTAACAACGACCGCCACAGGTATCGTTAGCCGACAGGGTACCGGTGGAAATTGGGCTACTGTTGGCCGAAGGAGGAGAAGGAGAGGAGGAAGACGTCTACAGAGACGGCAGGAAAAGGAGCAGTGTAGGAGAGTGGAGGTTAGGGTTGGTACTTTAAATGTTGGTACTATGACGGGTAAAGGGAGAGAAGTAGCTGATATGATGGAGAGGAGAAAGGTAGATATGCTGTGTGTTCAGGAGACCAAGTGGAAAGGGAGTAAGGCCAGGAACATTGGAGGTGGATTTAAACTGTTTTATCATGGTGTGGATGGAAAGAGAAATGGTGTAGGGGTGATTCTGAAGGAAGAGTACAGTAAGAGTGTAGTGGAGGTGAAGAGAGTTTCTGATAGGGTGATGATCGTGAAGGTGGAAGTTGAAGGGATGATGATAAATGTCATCAGTGCCTATGCTCCACAAGTTGGCTGTGAGATGGAGGAGAAGGAAAGATTCTGGAGTGAATTAGATGAAGTGGTAGATGGTGTACCTAGGAAAGAACGGTTGGTGATTGGGGCGGACTTTAATGGGCATGTAGGTGAAGGGAACAGAGGTGACGAGGAGGTGATGGGTAGGTATGGTTTTAAGGAGAGGAATGTGGAAGGGCAGATGGTGGTAGATTTTGCTAAAAGGATGGAAATGGCAGTGGTGAACACTTATTTTAAGAAGAAGGAGGATCATAGGGTGACGTATAAGAGTGGAGGAAGGTGCACACAGGTGGACTATGTGCTATGCAGGAGATGCAACCTGAAGGAGATTGGCGACTGTAAGGTGTTGGCAGGGGACAGTGTAGCTAGACAGCATAGGATGGTGGTCTGTAGGATGGTTTTGGAGGCGAAGAAGAAGAGGAGGAGAGCGAGGACTGAAAGAAGAATAAGATGGTGGAAACTGAAGGAGGAAGAGTGTAGTGTGAGGTTCAGGGAAGAGGTCAGAGAGAGGCTCAGTGGTGTTAAGGAGGTGTTGGATGATTGGGCAACTACTGCAGAAGTGATGAGGGAGGCAGCTAGAAAAGTACTTGGTGTGACATCTGGAAATAGAAAGGAAGACAAGGAGACGTGGTGGTGGAATGAGGAAGTGCAGGAGAGCATAAGGAGAAAGAGGTTGGCAAAACAGAAGTGGGATAGACAGAGTGATGAGAAAAGTAGGCAGGAGTACAAGGAGATGCGGCAGCAGGTTAAGAGGGATGTGGCGAAAGCCAAGGAAAAGGCATATGAGGAGCTGTATGAGAGGTTGGACACTAAGGAAGGAGAAAAGGATTTGTACGATTGGCCAGGCAGAGGGACCGAGCTGGAAAGGATGTACTGCAAGTTAGAGCAGTAAAGGATGGAGAGGGAAATGTGTTGACTAGTGAGGAGAGTGTGTTGAGCAGGTGGAGGGAGTATTTTGAGCAGCTGATGAATGAGGAAAATCAGAGAGAGAGAAGGTTGGATGATGTGGAGTTGGTGAAGCAGGATGTAGATAGGATTAGTAAGGAGGAAGTAAGAGCAGCGATTAAGAGGATGAAGAGTGGAAAGTCGGTTGGACCAGATGACATACCGGTAGAAGCGTGGAGATGTTTAGGAGAGATGGCAGTGGAGTTTTTGACCAGATTGTTTAACAGGATTTTGGAAGGTGAGAAGATGCCTGAGGAATGGAGAAGAAGTGTGCTGGTACCGATCTTTAAGCATAAAGGAGATGTGCAGACCTGCAGTAACTACAGGGGTATTAAGTTGATCAGTCACACCATGAAGTTATGGGAAAGAGTAGTGGAAGCCAGGCTGAGAGAAGAGGTGACCATCTGTGAGCAACAGTATGGTTTCATGCCGAGAAAGAGCACCACAGATGCCTTATTTGCTTTGAGAATGTTGATGGAGAAGTATAGAGAAGGACAGAAGGAATTGCATTGTGTATTTGTGGATTTAGAGAAGGCGTACGACAGGGTGCCAAGAGAGGAGTTATGGTATTGTATGAGGAAGTCAGGTGTGTCAGAGAAGTATGTGAGGGTGGTGCAGGACATGTATGAGGACAGTGTGACGGCAGTGAAGTGTGCAGTAGGTACGACAGACTGGTTTAGAGTGAAGGTTGGACTGCATCAAGGATCGGCCCTGAGCCCTTTCCTGTTTGCAGTGGTGATGGACAGGTTGACGGACGAGGTCAGACAGGAGTCTCCCTGGACTATGATGTTTGCGGATGATATTGTGATTTGTTGTGAGAGTAGGGAGCAGGTTGAGAAGAGCCTGGAGAGGTGGAGATATGCGCTGGAGGGAAGGGGAATGAAACTCAGTAGGAGTAAGACAGAATACATGTGTGTGAATGAGAGGGAGGGCAGTGGAGTGGTGCGGTTGCAGGGAGAAGAGCTTCAGAAGGTGGAGGAATTCAGGTACCTGGGGTCAACAGTGCAAAGTAATGGAGAGTGTGTTAGAGAAGTGAAGAAAAGAGTGCAGGCAGGGTGGAGTGGGTGGAGAAGAGTGACAGGAGTGATTTGTGATAGTAGGGTATCTGCAAAATTGAAAGGAAAAGTTTATAGGACTGTGGTGAGACCTGCGATGTTGTATGGTTTAGAGACAGTGGCATTGAGTAAAAGACAGGAGGTGGAGCTGGAGGTAGCAGAGCTGAAGATGTTGAGGTTTTCGTTGGGAGTGACGAGGATGGATAAGATTAGAAATGAGTTTATTAGAGGGACAGCGCATGTAGGATGTTTTGGTGACAAGGTGAGGGAGGCGAGATTGAGATGGTTTGGACATGTGCAGAGGAGGGACATGAATTATATTGGTAGAAGAATGCTGAGGATGGAGCCACCAGGTAGGAGGAAAAGAGGAAGGCCAAGAAGGAGGTTCATGGATGTGGTGAGGGAAGACATGCAGGTAGTTGGTGTAAAAGAGGCAGATGTAGAGGACAGGGTGGTATGGAGACGGATGATCCGCTGTGGCGACCCCTAATGGGAGCAGCCGAAAGAAGAAGAAGAAGAAGAAGAAGAAGATAGTGATTTCCATTAAGGGATCATGTAGATTCTGGAAATCTTTTGATTATATTATATACTACAGATGAAGAGATAGTCACAATTTGATGTTGAGGGAAATTTTTATATGTGGACAGATTGTTGAACCTCTGGTCATTTTTAGTTCTGAGAGACTCTTCTCTAAGATACACTTTTTATACTGAATCATCTTGCTGACCTGTTATCGATTAACATAATTAGTTGCAAAAGGTTCCTAAATCTGTTTCTTTTCTTTTCTGTTTTTTTTAGATGTGTTTCGTTGCCATCAAATTAAAAATGATCTTAATTCTTTCTTAAACTGGTACATTTCCTCAGTTTAAACAATTTATATATTTTCTATGTTCTGTTGTGACTAAAATATCATTTTATGAAATTTGCAAATCATTGCATTTAGTTTTCATTAACATTTTAAAATGTTTCCTTTTTTTTGGAATTGAGGTTGTTTAATTTCTTCAATATATTCTAATTCAAAAATCTGAATCAAATTCCCCTTTTTTTTTTTTTATTAAACATTTTAACCTGTTCCCTGTATTACCTTCCAACCTGTTTGTGTTATTTTTATTAAGCTTCAGAACAAATTTTGGCTACTTTTTAACTCATTGGTAACAGTGAGGTTAATGGTTAAGGTGCCCCAATTCTAATAAACCTAAGTAGTGTTTACATGCAGTTTTGATTAGTCTGACTCTGTCAGGAGAAAGTGGATTTAATGTTTTATATTGAAATTATTCTTGTCACTGGCCATTATCAGTGTATAAAATAGCCTAAATTATAATCTGCATGTAGAGACTTCAGGAAAACTAATTAGAATTTAGACAAACTCTCGGCACAAAGAATAAAACAATAGAGAGGCTCTGGCGCTAGGAGGTGCTGCACACCGCAGGTAATCTAACCTTAATTTACCTTAAACTTAATCAGGGGATGTTTTTATCGCCATTGTTTCTGTGAAATCTTTATCGTAAAGCTATATTTGCGAATGGTCATGTTTGTAGACGTGAAATGTCTTCAAATAATCACAGACAGCTTGGTTTTTCGGTGTGTTGGTGGGGGAGAAAAAAAAATCATGTTCCCTGACCGGGAATCGAACCCGGGCCGCGGCGGTGAGAGCGCCGAATCCTAACCACTAGACCACCAGGGAAGTTAAAAACTGACGAAATTGATCACCTATTATGGTATACAACGTTTCGTATAATTTGATTGTATAAATATCCTGGCAATGATTCCAGTCCATATAAACACACACCAGTTTACTGTATTAAATTCATCGACAGCAATTAGTCAATGAAAAAAAAAACTGACTACCAAGAGCAAATCTCACATGAACACAGGGAGCACCTGAAAAAGTCTACATAGATTACAAACATGTTCCAGCATGACAGTGGCCTCACTCAAAGCGCTCCGAGGAGAATTCGAACGGTATGAACGGAACTGTGACTCGAACCCACTGCATATCTGGGTGACAAAAAAAAAGGAACACTGAGTGCTGAACCTCAGGCCTCCTCACCCCGCATTAGTGCCCGACCTCACTAATGTTCACTTGTGGCTGAACGGATAACATGCACACATATGCCTCAGAATCTAGAGTGAATGGTGAAGGTTTTTCTAGCTGTAAATAATTGCTAAATCTGGAATAGGATGTGCACTCTCAGGTGTTCACAAATATTTGGCCATATAATGTATACTGGGAATTAAACGCGTGATAAGTGCTAATCAGTGATCAATAGAATAAGAAATACACCAGTTTAGTCGGTTAAAGAAACTAAATTTAAAACGGTAAAAGCAAAGAGATGATCATATTGGTGAGCTGATCTCATTGCTCTGTCACCCTGGAAAGACTACAATCCCTGTCACTGATTTGGGAGAAGGCTAATGACCATTTGGTGCATGCAGCACGCAGTCGCGGCGTGCACACACACACACGTGACCTGTCAGTGACCTGTCAGGACAGGCCCCGTCCCTGGGAGGGACTTGTGTATCACGTGTTTCGGTTATTTAAAAACTCCGTAAACCGAGCTGGTCGGTAGTTCGGTGCAATGATCAGAGTACGCAGTTGGGTTTAATCCCCACACACAAAAACAAACAAACTACAAATGGGTTCTGTCGCCTAGTGTTTCCCTTCAACCATCAACAACCTTAATCTGCTCTTCTGATTTCCATCTTACGATCTGAAAATCGTCCGATTCTGAATATTGACGGTAAGAAAACAAAATTGCAGGTTGGAGCGTTTTACTGGAGTTTGTGCTTTGCATAGAAGTTTATTTATCCTAAGCAGCT
This sequence comes from Silurus lanzhouensis, assembly GCA_039877035.1. Lineage (NCBI taxonomy): Eukaryota > Metazoa > Chordata > Actinopteri > Siluriformes > Siluridae > Silurus > Silurus lanzhouensis. Next base: position 16,354 of record JBCEWE010001949.1, read on the forward strand.
TTGGGCTTAAGTGTCATTAGATTGAGATGTTTTTGTGTTTCTTTTGTAGTGTTCACTCGTAGTATGAATACCATCCACCAAAGAAGATCAGAGCAGATTTCCTCATTCAACACTAGGTTGTTGTGACAGAGAGGTAGGTTTCACAATGACGCTTTGTCTCCTCTTGCTTCATCTTGCATGGTCAAATTTCATAACTTCCTGCTTCTTTCTGGCTGACACGATTGCTTAAAGCTTGTGGTTATTAACCTACTGTGTATATGCACGAGATTTAACTCGAGTGAGATATAATATGTGCAAATAAAACAAACAAACAAAGGCCATGTTGTTGTGCCATGACTGGTGTTGGCAAGTTACAAAACGTCCTCCAAAATGGCGTGTACTCTGTCAGATTAGTTGTTTCTGTGCACCTCAGTGTTTAAATGTAACATGTTTTCTTTTTTACTTTTACTTATCGAGTCGTCAACAAAGTCGTTCTGCCACAATTTCTGTAAAAAAATTTTTTCAATATATTAGTGCTGTATACATCTTTCTGTAAATCAAAGTCCACACAGTAAAGCAAATCCAGTGTTTAACATGGACACAGCTGTGCCTGTGTTTTGGCAGCCATATACACAGACCGTGTCCATGCCTGTGCTCAGCACATCACAATGCCAAGTGGATAGATGGAAATGGAAATCCAACTCTTCTGCCAACAGCTGTCAGGGCATGTAACTAGACTTTGAGAACATTTCCCTAGATGTGGTTTAGGGTAAATTTCCAGTCACTTAAATAAGCCACTACATAACCCAATTCTGTCCACAGTGCAATGTTTTCACTCCTTTAATGCTAGGCTGGAAATAGTGCAGACATTTGTTGGATGATCTGTGTTTTAATGCTTTCTGTTCTATGTTGAATTGCTGTGAAAGGCCACACCATTCAGCAGAGTGCACATTAATGCTTACGTCTTTCTGATTTACATCAACCAATGCAGGGTTTCCATCTTTCAAACGCTTATCACAAACCGGTCCTTGAAAATGGCAGCAATTCCATCCGGTGGCTCTCTTGTTGCTACCCATGACTACTACCGAAGTGAGCACTACTTCTTTCAAATCTATTTAACTACTTGTTACATTGCATTAGTTTTACAGTAACCATGTTCATTTTGTTATTCACAGTTACACTTTTTTTAATAAGTGAATTCAAATGTTTCAGGGCGCATAGGATCTACTTCCAGCAACGTTCCTGTAGCAGTTCGGAGTATGTTGGGGAAGCTATTCCACACACCCCAGGTACAAAAACAAACCTATTCTTTCTTTCTTAGAATATGATATTGAATTCATTCCAACCTTATTCAATCGCATAAACTTTATTTGCATAAGACTAGGCTGTAAATTCTGATTATCTTACATTTAATCCCAGGTCTACCCAGACAAGATTCTGGTCACTGGTGGGCCAGTTTCTTCTTTGGGAAACCGAGTACATCAAATGACATGACACTCAGTCCAAGTAAGTTTAATAGCAATTCAGAGTAAAATAGGAAGAAGACATGCATCCCTTTCACATCTTTACTACTTTACTACACAAACTTTGTGGTTTCTGTGGCAGGGCTGGAACTTATACTGTAACCAATGGCCAGGTGACTTGCATTGCCAAGGAATGATTCAGAAGAGAAAGCTGAGTGAAAGCAGTGATCATGGAAATCCTGAGCCCAGCACTCCCCCTGCATCATAAACGCACAATCAATGCAGCCACCGATTTAAAATCCGCTTCTTACACCACACCAGATCCGTCGGTGGATGCACTGTCTTCCTTTTCTCCTGTTAGTGGAAATAAACTGCTTTTTATGTTGCTCAGGCTTTTTTTTTTTTAAATGATGACCAAAAATGTTTCAAATGTTTCAAAATAAAATAATACCTTTGACCACTTAATGTGCCCTTTGCGTAATGACTTCAGCATAAGGCTTAAGCCTGTTAAGTAAATTTTTTTGTATAATCAGCTACAGCAAGCTTATCTTTAACTAAGAGGTTTATAATACTGTCCCAATAACTTTGAAAGTTGCCAATGCAAATCACCCTAAACAAACATTTATTCATTGTTGTCAGAGTTTTCCCCCTGCAATATAATGAAATATGCTCTGGTGAAACCTCCATAGTTCTAATTATATTACAATTAAACTTGTTCTAAGGATGTAGGTGGAAGATGCCAGGGGGACAGTAGGGACACTACTGATATGTTAATAATCTAAATAAGAAAGTTGGTTTCCTGTTCTGTTACCCACCCCCCACCCACCAACTTCTCATAAGCAGGATACAGAGTAAAGGTTTTAAATATAAAAAGTTTCATGCAAAGACAAATATTGGATAGAGCCCAAAAATGTGAAGTAAATGTTCATTTCAGTGTGTATACTGCTAAAGCATGAGTGTTTATATGAATGAGCACATACTGAAGCTTTATTTCAGGTGGGTGTGCTCTCATGTACTTGCAAATGTAACTTTGTTGCATTGATAAGAAGAGACCGCCTTCCATACTGCTGAAGTACTTCCTGGCACGTGGGAGATGTTCTGCAGTTCTCATTAGTGGAAAAGTACCTCTGCCCTGTGGTTCAGTTACTTAAATGCAGTTGTTGCAAAACACAATGTGTGTTACTACTGCTCGATGTTTGTCTGCTCTTTGACTTGTATTTAATTGATTAATAATGGGACATTACAGTAGGGAATGTCCCGTCACTGCCCACAACTACTGTTTATTAATTCAGTGCCTAGTGCTTTTATGCTAATGGAATAAAGCTTCACAAGCTTAACCCCCCCCCAAAGACTCATCTCTTCCTAAGTACTTGAATGTTTATGCAGAAACACCAGTAGCTTTGTTTGAGTGGTAGTATTATTGTAGTATTTTTTAGCGCCTCTTTCTGACCTTCCTGTAAAAATTACTGTATGCTCATAATTATGTGGACAACGATAGTAATAATTGTACATTCGAACATCTCATTCCATGAGATCATTAGTAAGGTCAGGCACAGATGCTGGAAAGGTGGTCTGTGTGCAGTCAGCTTTCAGAGATATCCATAACAGATAAGTTTAATTGAGGACAGGGTCTGTAAGGCCACTTAAGTTAGCCATTTGGCACATGTCTTTATGGACATGGCTGTAAATAATAAATTACATAGAATATATTCTATATATAATACTGTATCCTTAAATGAACCTGTTGTCATTAGTAAAAGCATTGCCATTGGGGTAAAAGACTTAATCAACTAACAGATATTCGTATCCTGAGTTGAATCTCATTGGAAAATGGAGGATTATAGAGCGCAATCCTTGTAATGTTTAAATCCTTAGACCTTTTGGTAAAAAAACAATATTTACAAGACAATTTCATCGAACCACAATGATGAAAAAGTCAATTACGTCTTCAGTAAACCTAGTCCAATTAACAATAAGTGTCCAGTTACTTATTTTCCTTTAATGCACATGACCACCTTCATTCCAGGTTTAAACATGTGATCTCATAGCCATGCATTTTTTCTTCTAGACCTTAACCCTACCTAAGAACAGAGAGGTCAGGATTTAGCAGGTTTTAATCTGATTAAAATAGGTTACCTAAGAAGTGGCACAAGCTAATACTGCTTATATAACAACACCTGTTGCTTTCCTGTTTGAAAATACAATCAGGACAGACATAAGGGGTCGGTCAAGAAAACAGATTTGATTACATCCAGTCTCTTAGTCTTATTCTTGCGATACATGTAAGTCACAGCATTTGACAGTCAAAAGTCTCATCATGACTTTTCCTCCTTTTGTCCTTTGTGTCTCAGTGTGTTTGTTTTTACTTTTTTGTTCTTTTGTTGTTTTTCCATCATACAATAATGGATTACTATTGCATTTTTTTTGTTGTTTGCTGTGTTTTGACCCCATTGATTATAAATAATAAAATAGAGATAACAAATTAGTTTTTTTGCTTTATTGCAAATAAATGCATGATGTTACAGGCTGTTTATCCACAATTCAGTTGCATCCAATAGATTTTTCCAGGCCACACGTATAAATCTGTAAATTAAAGTTTAGTTATAATGAGGTTTTTATTTATCTGCACTTTCATGGTATTTCAGTGCTTCCCAGTTTTACATAATTCTAAAAATAAAAAAAAATGCTGTGCTTCATATTATTATACATTAATAAAAAAAAAATTACACCTCTTTCTCTTTAAATGCAAAAGTCATGAATTAAAATGTTTATTATGTGCTTTTATACTGAAGTGTTCTCACAGAGTAAGAGGCAGCTAACAAGGTAGTAACAGAGTAACACACACACCCTGAATATAACATGCATGCTTTTAGTTCCAAACTGCAAAGTTACTGTGTATAAAGGTTACTTGACTCAGGCCAAGCATGCAAGTCATGTTTAATGTCTTAGAGAAGGTTGTGATTTGCTTATTTGGTGACAGGACATGACTGTTTGATCGCAATATTTCACGTTACTCTTAAAACACAAATTGCAAAATTGGATGCTGATTAATAACCATTACAGAGGGGAATTTAATGTTAAAAATATGTTTTGTCTTAGTTTGTGGTCTACTGTACAGGGAGTTAGATGGCTATTAAAAATATATGTTGAGTAGATGACCAGATTGTGAGTTAGTTATTTTTTAAAGTAGAGAGTCAGCACAGATTCTACAATCAGTCAATCTCTGTGTGATGTATGCCTTATCCTCAGATGCACTTTTCTGCAGAGACATAATACATGCAT
>JBCEWE010001950.1:0-7500 GCA_039877035.1 Silurus lanzhouensis
CGGAAGTGACCCCTGATCCTCTACAGTGTGAATATGAAGGTAAATAAACCGCAACTTCGACAACACGAGGCGAATTAAACCCTTTACTTCACCTAATAAACATAGAACACGTCACACGTCACCACAACGTACCTGTTTTGCAGTTTTCTGTGTTATCCGCCTTCCAATTCAGCCTTCAATATCGAAATGAAAATAACAATAACCAAAAATCTTGAACACTACCGGAGTTCTTTCTCGCCTTAGTGCGCCGCCCCATCTTTATTTCTGCCCCTTGTTCCGCTCAAGCTCCGCCCCCTCAACGCATTGACTGACAAGGACGCAGCCAATGAGAGTTTGAGTTTGGGTCACGTGACGGAGCATCATCTGTCACTAGGCGAGCGTCTTTAATGCGTATTGCGAATGACGTAGAACAAACAAACAAAATAAACCCGGGATTATTATTTTTTAAAAACGTTATATCTATAAATTAATAAAACATGTATAAATATTTTTTAATCCACAATACTTTACATCATTTAAGTCTACTGGTGCATTGAAAAAATATAATCACATAATCACATAAAAACCCTTTTCAACTTTTTTGATCTTCCATGGACCAAATAGCATGTCTTCATGGAGCTCTTGCATTGTGGACAAGCATGCAGTTTTGTTAAAAGTGTGTGTAGCTCGAGTTTCAAGGGAAATTGGAATGCAATAATATTTTATACAACTGTTTACTTTTTTTCAACTTTCTAGAAAAGGAACATCATATTGGTTAAGTTGTTGGACTGATCAGAAGGTCATGAGTTTAAATTCCAGCATCACTAAGCTGCCACTGCTGGGCCCTTGAGTAAGGCCTTAACCCTCACCTGCTCACTTACAGTATATGAATGAGATCAGTGTAATAATATACTGGAGAAATGCATCTGCCAAACGTCATAAAAACATGACATAAATCATCTCCCTACACGTATATACTGTAAATAATGTGTTTGAGTGCAAACCGACGACACGCTCTCACAACTTCACGTCAGCACAAATCAGACACAAACACGTGACTCGAACTGTAAACGTTTTTGTATTCTAGATCTTTTGTACCATTTTTTTGTCTTGATACAATATAAATACAGCTCTGTACATCATTATATAGGTTCAAACACAGCTCTATGTACAAGTCCTGGTGAAGGAGAGCAGCTTGTCTTTCAGAGTAAGGGCTTGGGGTTGTCATTTACACACACACACACACACACACACACACATACAGTTACAGCATTAAAACACACCACACACACCACAGCTCTTCAGCTTTTAGCTCCCCGAGGCCACTCGAGGCCGGAACGCGTCCGCCTTCCGTCAGCCTGTTCAGCTTTTAAAAATATATATCTATCTATCTATTCATTTAGTTGCATGAGTATAAAAAACCCAAGGCATGTGCTGATTATCAGTTGGATCTGATCGTGATATTTAACACACAGTGTTGTTATTGCAATGTCATTACATCAGTTTGGGTTTTTTGTTTGTAATTGGAAGGCAGCTCTGTAACGCGTCCCGCGAGAGATTTCTATATTTATATATCAGCAAACAGTGATAAAGAAACCCTTTATAAAAAAAAATGCATTTCAGCACAGGCTTGTTACAAAGTAAGAAAATATTACTCGTTAGTCAAAAAAAAAAGAAAGACAAAGCGGCACGGCCCGAAGTGGACTGACGAGTCGAACGGCGTCGGCGTTGCGTCCGTGATGAAGTCCGAGCTCGCCCTGTGTTACAGAACAAGCCGTTAACCAAGGTGCTTTTATGCGTCTGATCTGCAGCTCTCTCTCTCTCTCTCTCTCTCTCTCCATATTATATAAATATATACATGAAGACCTCTGTGCATTCAGGACACGTCTCTCTCCAGTGCAAGCGTTCAGGCAAAAGTTTCCCAAATAAGTTCTTTACACAGATACAGTACAGAAAACAAGGCGACTTCCTGTTACAGACTTCTACTGCGATCGGAAAAGTGTGGTGAGGTCCAAACCAAAGATATGGCACTTAAGTGACAATTAGTCTCACACAAACACACACACACGCCAGACATGAGCCAATTATATATTCTTGATCATTACGGATGCTTCCGAATGTCCGATGCTCCTGTGAGTTCAGATACAGCAGATACACTATGCATTATACATGTGTATAAGATTATAATAATAATAAAAAATCTCCACTAAACATGCCGGTCACTAGGGGCACCGATCAGGATTACTGAAACTTCAGTCACTGTCAAGAGAGAGAGAGGAACATCAAAGCGATTCAGACTCTGACCTCTTTTTTAAATTAAAAATAATAAAAATCCTGAATCATCCACAGGAATTTATTCTCAGGAAGCATTCAGTAATACGATATAGATCGTGTAAACGACAGAGAAGTGCGAGATGCTTTCAAACGGGTTATGTCATACTCACGTGTGGCCACGCCCCTTTTAATCCACACAATTTATATTTAGTAAAAAAATAATAAAACTTGGAGGATTATTACAATAACATTGGCTCATGTCTAACACACACACACACACACACACACACACACACACACACACACACACACACACACACACACACGATAATAACACAAAAGGTTTCAGTTTTAACAGCACATCAGAAGCGTCTTTGGTAACACCTGATATAATCCATGAATAAACAGTAGTACTTTCTCTCCACTTCAGCTGATTTTCCCCGATTTCAGCCTCGAGTCTGAGCCGTGTTTAGTCCAAGTGGTCAAATTTAAGATAAAAAACACGGAAGCTGGCTGGAAGTTACGCTTGAGCTTAAAAACAAACAAACAAAAAATCAATATATAATATATTGTAAAGGAGAAATTGTGCAACTTTGCATTTAACATTCAAAAAAGGGATCGTTCTTTTTTTTTTAAATAGTTCCATAGTCTCAAAAAATATACACAGGGTAAAAGAAAGAGAGAAAAAGAAAGAGAGACTACGTTAGGTATGTGCCGATAATCAGTTATATGCTATATTGTGATATATTTAGCACACTATAGTGTTTGGATCGTCCCTGTGTTATAAAGGAAGCTCTGTTTTATCCTGAAAAAACGACTAGAACATGAAAGAGTAACGCCACCGAAACACATCCATCCCATAATAAGTGGGGCGTGTCTTCCCTACAGCAGGACAGGCTGGAGCTGTGGGTCTGCGTCCACGGAGACGGGCGCTCTGCTGAGCCACGCCGGACGCACGAACACGCCGTGACCCGTGGCGCAGCGGAAATACACACGACCCTGCACCGTGCCGTCGTGTTCACCTGGACGCAGACAAACACACACACACACACACACACACGCTAATCACGGACAATGTACAAATGAAAAACACATCATGACATCACAGGGTCGTTAAGTAATTAAAGTAATTGATTGATCAATTATTTCTGGACACACCTCCTCCAGCACAGTGCAGCTCCACTCCTACCCAGATGCCCTGCGCAAACTCGACTCCGCCCACATAGTGCACCGTTCCGCTCCTTGTGCCAACCCACACCTGCTCCCAGGTGCCATCCAATCAGGCAGCTGGGTCACCGGGACACCTTCTTTGTCCTCACTCGAGGGGCGGGGCTAACTCCGGTTCCGTTCCTTTGTGCCACATCTTCTGCTTCAGCAGGTTGAGTGTCGGTTCCCGGCGAGGACGAAGGAGAAGACGGACCCTGGGCACCGTTGTGAAGGTGGACGCTGTTAGCGTTCACGTCTGCCGGACGTCTGGGGGAAATTCTGGCACGTTCCGCTTCCACGTGCCAGTCAAAGTGCTTGAGTTCGTCGTCTAGCAGTTCGTCTCCGGCTCCTTTGAAGTCCGTGAACTCCTGACTGGTGCTCGAAGAGTGGATGTGAGCAGAATCGGCTTCTGTTAAGGCACTTTTAGAGCTCAGGGGGTTCCTGGTGTGCTCTTGGAGCTCAGCGGCGTCCCTGGAGCCGACGCTGAGACGGTCCGAGCTCTCGCTGCCTGAGAACGGAGCGTCCGAAAGTGTGGCGTTGGAGGTGCTGTGCGAGAAATATCCACTGCTCACCGTGGGACTGCGGGACACTTCCTTCTCCACCACTCGGTTTCCAGGCGGCGAGGCCACGCCCGACAACGAGTCTCCGCCCCCGCACAGGCTCGCGTTGTACACCTCGAAGTTGGCAAAGTCTTCAGGGATGTACGTTCGGAAATGACGGAGAGACACCGAGGCAGGAACGGCAGAGCGCTCCAGCTCAGGCTCCTCCTCCTCTGAATCCTGACCAATCAGCCGCAAGCAGACAATGAACACAATCATAACGCATAAACAATGGTTCGAGGCCGTTTTTTAGTGAATCGTAGTAGCAAAAATATAATTCAAAGCTATTACAAGTAATTAGACACTGATTTGGAAGATCGGACTGAAAAGCTGGTGTCAGATTGGACAGATTTACCAACCCAATATCCAGTGCTGGATTGTTTTAGGTCCCAAAGGAGTCCAAGGAGAACGCTGTGAAATACACTTTTCAAATAGGATCCTATTAATCTGTGTGCGTGTGCGTGTGTGTGTGTGTAAAGAGCCGTGACATGCTTCATGAGTAGTAATGCATGCAGTTACACACTGAATGAGTGAATTTAGAAGATGACAAAGAACATGTGATGAGATGCTCCTTTCGTATCTGATCTGAGTGTGTGTGTGGTGTGTGTCTGTGAGGTGTATAGATTTGACACTTACAGCAGTGTGTGTAGGTGTGACTCTGGGGTGGGTGTGGTTTGTCGTGCTGCAGTGACCCTCACTCCCGAGCCCGTGGCGGAGCCAGGGTCCACCACGAGCCACTAACCAGCGCATGCTCTGTAACACACACACACACACACACACACACACACACACACACACACACACACAAAGCATGCAGCAGAGCGCATCCAGGAAGGTGCAGAGTGGAGCTGTGGGGTTGAGCATGTTGTTTGTGCGTGTGTGTGTGTGTGTGGTGTGTGTGTGTGTGTGTGTGTGTGTGTGTGTGAGACATGCACAGCCAAATACATAAGCAACCTTTTCCGGGGTGTGTGTTAAGAAACGTGATACTCCACATGCACACGTGTGTGTGCATGCTTGTGCGTGCGCATGTGTGTGTGTGAGAGTGAGATTTGAATTAATAACTATACAAAATAAATAAATAATAAAATAAATCGCTCAATGCGTTCAGGAAGTGACTGTTTGTTCAGGAGGCGTCTGATTAGCTGTAGATGTGATGACATCACACATTCAGAGCTTCATCTGTACTTATGACATCATGACTCTCGTTACTGATGGAGTGATATGAGGAATGAGGGATGATGTTAGGTGGAGGAATAAAGAGAGTGTGGAGTGTGTGAAAGTGTGTGTGTGTGTGTGTGTGTGTGTGTGTGTTACCTCCTGCCCCAGTAGAGGCCGAGCCTCCAGCACACGTGTGACGTTGCTCTCCTCTCGAACAGGCATCAGGGACTTGAGGAACTTTGGAGGCTGAGGTGAGAGAACTTTAAACGGACTCGAGATGAAAACGTGGACTCTCTGAAACCGAGCCACACACACACACACACACACACACACCACACACACACACACACACACACACACACACACACTCATTTCTAGTTTCTGCACGTCCTGATCGTGTGAATTAGGAATCAGTGTGGGGTTTAATTCCCAAGTATCCAATCACCGTTTGAACGTGTCACGTGACTGGTTGTCTGGTTGTGCAGTGGGTGTAGGCGTACCGGCATTCTCCTTGGTTTTGAGAGGCGTGTCTTTTGTGGTTGCCATGGAGACCGCCGTCTCGTGATGAGCGCAGTCCGATGAGAAGTCCTGCTGAAGCTCACAGTGACCCTGAAGATAAATGAATGTGTGTAAGGACGTGTGTGTGAGGAAAAGTGTGTGAGGAGTGTTTGATGTGTTACACACTTTTGGGTCTTCTCCGTCTTCTCCACACGTGATCACATCTGACCTACAACACGAGGTCTGCAAAACAACAAACCCAGCTGTACTTGTCTGAAGTGTGGGTGTGAGTGTGTGTGTGTGTGTGTGTGTGTGTGTGTGAGTGTGTGTGTGTGCCTCCTACATGCTGGACGTTGGGGTGCTTAGGCTTCTCCGTATGTGTCTACTTTTAACTGAGAGCGCTTCTTTCACTGTCACCGCCTGTTACAACACACACACACACACACACCACACACACACACACACACACACACACACACACACACACACAAACACACACACAAATTTCGATTGCCACAGCTGTCTCAATATAGTGCATATGCATCACTGTGTGAGTGTGTGTGAGTGTGTGTGTGTGTGCGTGTGTGCGTTTACTTGTCGCAGTCTCTCAAGACACAGGATATTCGCCACCTCCAGGACTCCTCTGGTGTACTTCTCGATGTACGTCTCTCCATCCTGTGTCTCCTCGGATTCACTGCGAGCCGCCATTAACGCCAGCGTCTCCCTCTCCTCTGACTCCTCAGACCCTGTGTGTGTGTGTGTGTGTGTGTGTGTGTGGTGCAGAGGGACAGAAAGTAAATAAGAAGTCTGAGTAAAGAAGGTGTGGTCTATGTATTTACCAGACTAAAAAAGGAGGCGTGGCTTATGTGGCTATCAATTAGAGTAAAAGGGGAGTGGCCTGCATAGCCATCAGTCTAAGTATAGGGGTGTGGCCTACATGTCCAGTCTGAGAAAAGGAGGTGTGACCTATGTGCCCAGACAAAGAAATGGGGGTGTGGCCTACATATCAACCAGTATGAATAAACAGGGGTGTGGCCTATGTGTGAATTGGTCTGAATAAAAGGGGCGTGGTCTCAGTGTCCCACTTTGGTATGTTGGAGAATTTCATATGTAACTCCACAGGAGTGCAGCATGTTCCTCAAAGACATCTCCTCTTCAGACTCTGTGTAAAGCTCTACACACACACACACACACCACACACACACACACGCACACACACAGATCACTTTAGTGTTATGTAACTGCTGCTAGTAATCTGATTCCCTTTTAAAACATTTCCAAGGGTGTATGTTTACACTGTGTGCAGAACGTGTGTGTGTGTGTGTGTGAGACCTGTTTGTTGTAGATGTTGACGGCGATCCTCTTGCGCAGGACGAGCTCCATGCTGGCCGGGTGACTGAGCTGCACCGTGGCTTTAATGATCAGGTAGATGCGCTCGCCGGGCGACGTCACGCGATTCAGGTAGATGGAGTCGTGAATGGACGAATCCATGAGCACGTCACACAGACCTGGGGCAGAAAGAACACAAGATTTACCCTGAGGTGTGATTCCATCACCCACCACTCTGTTTGCAGTAAGATGTCATCAAAATCGATGATGTCATCAAAAGTCACCGGTCATACATTTGTGTTTGCACAGTGTGTGTGTGTGTGTGTGGTTTGTGTGTTGTACCTCGTCGTCACTGTGTTTGATGATGGGAAGGTAGAAGAACTGGCTGCCGTGTTCTTTAGGAAGGATGGAGTTGATCCCGGCGGCGTGTGACCCCGTCAGCTGCTCGCTCACCGTC
>JBCEWE010001950.1:20000-21071 GCA_039877035.1 Silurus lanzhouensis
TCGTCTACAGCGTGATCGGACTCGCGGTGTGAACTCTGTGTGCGGTTTTCATTACCAGCATGAAAATCATCATTCATTAGCTGAACCCCTATTTATGCCCCGCCCACTTGTTTCCTATTGGCTCACAAGAGTGAGTTCCCACGTCCTTTCCCTTCAGTGACTCAATCTGGATAACTTTGCAGGGGGATTTTGAGGGGAAACGACAGAGGCAAAAAGTTAGAGAAAGACAGACAGACAGACAGAAAAAGCAGACAGACAGATACAGAGTGAGAGACAGTTAGACAGACAGACTCCGAGGCACTGAGACAGACAGAAAGAAGGAGAGATAATTAAAAAGACAGATGAACAGATTAAGAAACAAACAAAGAAAAAGTAGGACAGAGTCTCAAAGTTAAAGACAGCGAGATAAAGAAAGACAGACAGACAGAACAAGCGATACCAAGAAACGACAAAAAAACAAAGACGGGCAGAAAGAGAGACAGACAGACAAACAGAGAGACAGACAGACGCAGTTATAAACAGACAGAGAGACTGAAAATGAAAGAGAATAACAGACAGAAAGAGAAAGAGACAGATATACAGACAGAGAGACAGAAAAAGACAGACAGCAAAAAAGAGAATAACAGACAGACAAGCTGACAGAAAAATATAGACAGACAGACACAGACAGAGAGACAGACAGAGAGACAGACGGAGAGACACAGACAGAGAGACAGACACACCAGTCCATTAACCACGAAACATTTGCCAGGCAAAACCAGAGCATTGTCTTACAAAACATCTTCTCCAACAGGAGGTCAGAGGTGAAGTAACTTAAACGACAGCCAATAGCGTTTGAGTTTCATCATGACACAGGCTCCGCCCAGTTTACCCGACTGTAGCTCATTAAGCTAGCTAGTTTTTATTGTTGTCCTTCACACTGATGGACAGGAAGTGAACTGTAACAGTGTGGTGTAAAAGAAGTCGTTTTATTTTCCACGATCTTCTCCGTGAAGTGAGTTGGAGGAAGAGGAAAGTGTGGCTCTTCAGGCCTTTGTGACGGAGACGTTAATGAACAACATAAATCTGGTA
>JBCEWE010001957.1:0-21031 GCA_039877035.1 Silurus lanzhouensis
GCAGTGACGCTCTAACGCGCTCCAGCTGCTTTTCCCCCTTCTCTATTAGGGCTAACGTTAGCATAGCAACAACAAGGGTAGCTGTGATGAGCCGTCAGCCAGACCCAGGGCTTTTTAAGCGACAGGTATCCGCCGTTAGAAGCCTCAGTTAGCGATAACAACCCCATAACCGGGTCTCCTCAGCAGGGCGAACGTGTTTTAGGTGCTTTACCGACCACTGAAGTGATTTCCAAGAATATGAACCAAATGGCAGGGCACACACACACACACACACACACACACACACACACACAGACAGTGGACATGCTAGAAATCTGAGCTAGGTTGTCTGAGTTAGCAAAGCTGACAAAAGGTCTGATTTTATTAATTTTCCTTTCAATTCAACTCACTCAAAGTCTTGTGGAAATGTTTTAGGAGTGTTTGAAACTGATTCTTCTTAAAACAATGTTATTCTGCTTCTTTCTGGGGTACAAAGTATTTTGAAAGCTGCTTTTATTATTTGTAAAAAAAAAGAAAAGAAAAATCTAATCAAGTCTTAAAGCTGGATTTATTCCATAATATGTGTGAATACGAGACTCGTGGTACAGAGAAGCACCTGAAAAGGGAAGAGGTTTTATTGAGGAACCCCTGAAAAATCTGAGAGTTTGTTCAGATCTGAATCCTGGTTGGAGCTTCCTGATGAGGAGTAGATTTGTCAGTGGTGATGCGATTGGTGGTTCATTCAAACCTGACGTCAGGGTCAGTGGACGCTCCGTGACATCATGAATGTGTAAGCGGACGTATTTTTAGTTCAGCTGGAGGAGTTGCATGGAAATGTTTACCTCCAGCGTTATAGAAAAGCCCTGTGTTCCCAGTTCAGTGGGGTAAACAGTCACACCGCTTGGGTAATTACTTCCCTGTAAAGCCAGGCAACAACTACAAAGATTTATAATCCGGATTACCGTGTGGACAATTCAGGATTGTTTGGCGCAGTTAAGAACCGAACAGCTTTGTTTATCTTACCGGCTTTTTTCTCTTTCAGATGTTCTCCTGGGATGGACATAAAATGTGTATGTTTATTTGTCTGACATACAGTCGGGTCAATAAATTTTTTAGGCAAATTTAAGTCATTTTGAGACAGACCGACAGACATGCCGACCGGCAGACATTCCGACCGACCGACAGACAGACATTCCGACCGACCGACAGACAGACATTCCGACAGACAGACATTCGACCGACCGACAGACAGACATTCCGACATTCAGGCCGGCCGACCGACAGACAGGCCGGCCGACGACCGACAGACAGACAGACAGACAAGCGGCCGACAGACAGGCCGGCGACCGACAGACAGACAGGCAGACAGGCCGGCCGACAGACAGACAGAAAGGCCGGCGACCGACCGACAGGCAGATTTCATCCCAATGGGAAATTTACAGGACAAAACGGACCAATCAGAAAGAGGACAGATTTTTGTGTGGCCAAATAAACTTTTTGTGTATTGAAGTTGGAAATGTGCTTGCAGTTTGACCTGAAAGACCACTGTAGACACCTTCATTTGATCACAACCCTTAAAAGGTTGATATATCCAGTTTAGAGTCTACAATCAAGAGACTGTTCAGAGAATGTAAATGTCTACTAACCCTCAAGGACAAATTGGACTAAAAATCATCTACAAATTCTGCCCATTTCTGGAACAAGATGCTTTCAATGGATGAAACAAATATTAACTTATAACTGAATTATAGGAAGAGGATAAAATCATGGATAAGGAAACGAAGAGCTCACAATCCAAAGTATACCAGATCATCTGTCAAACACTATGTCTTATGCCAGTGGAACTGGGCCACTGGTGTTTATTAATGTGACTGTTGATAGAAGTGGTAGGATGAATTCTGTTGTGTAGTGCGATACTTTGCTTAGATTCAGTCAGAAGCTTTACATTACAGATAATGACCCAGACATGCTGTGAAAGTAACCCGAGAACTTCTCATAGAAAAGAATTTAAACGTTGAGGGTCGAGTCGGTCATTCGAGCTGAGTCCATCTGAATACACTTCTTACTGAAGGTGAAAAGACCCACAAACGAGCATCAACTATAAGCTTAAAAGATTAAAAACCGGCAAGGTTTTACAGCCATTTAAAATAATTCTTATAATTGGGTTTGTTGATTTAATTTTGAGTCTGAGAAAGTGGTGGTATTATGTAAAGAAAGGCCCACATTCTCAAGTAGCTATTTGTCTGAGATGTTTGCTTCTGTAGTTTTGAAGTTTGAGTGTACAGGTGGTCCTTGAGTTATGATGGTTCGCCTTACGATTTTTCGATCTTACGATGACTATACAATTATTTTAAAATATATACATTTTCATGCGACATTTTAATTTTTTCTATGATACATTGGATGCTTCACATCTTATGAGATGTTTTACTCTCGCCAGCGGTCAACAGAGTTCTGTGCTGGATTGCGTATTTGATTCCGTGTTTCTTGCCGTTTCAAAGTCCAATTTTAGCTCGTCTCACTCTTTTATATCGTTGTCGCCAATTCCACACGTGAACTGCTGCCATACTGTGAAGTTTATACCAGTGGTCTTCAAACCCCGGGCCGTAGACGCACCGGTCCGTGGGTCAATTGGTACCGGGCCGCACAGAAAGAATACATAACTTACATTATTTCCGTTTTATTTATCTGATTCTGATGTTTTATTTTGGAAATTACCAGATTCTATTAAATTATTAACAAATTACATCTGATCACCATTCTTTAATTCCTGGTAGGTTCGGCTACATCTCGGCTTACGATATTTTCAAGTTATGTCCATCGTCCATCTTGTCCATCGTAACTCTGGGACTACCTTTAATGGGTGGTGGCTGGGGTTCTGTCCACACTAATAGATAAAAACGTGTAGGAATGATAGCTTTCTGTGCACATGCATAGGTTTGATTAGACAGCGTGTGGTAGCTCAGTGGTTAAGATGTTGGACTTCTGATTGGGAAGCCATGAGTTCAAAATCCCACCACCACACAACTGTCACTGCTAAACCCTGAGTTCAGGTAGCTTCGGGTAGCTCTTATCCCTCAACTGCTCAGTTGGAAGTCACCCTGGATAAGGACATCCGCCATATGGCATTAGTGTAAGTGTAAAAAGCGAAGGTAGCCATTTTTTGGATGAATTGTCAGCAGATAGACGTTTGTTAGCCAGGTCACATGTACACAGAGATTTTTATCTCAAATTCTTGAATGCAAAACCTTATCTTTTTACTCTAAAATGGAAGCGATGCCTCTGTGAGTTCAGGTCAAGTGCTTGTATGATGGGGGAAGTAGGCGGGGCTTCAGCAAGTGTAATGCATGTATGCAAATCATCCCAAAGTAATATGGTGCTTCGTGCATCTTTTCGTCTACCATTTTATTGGGTAGAGACGCCTGCCCTTTCACTTACAAAAATGAAGTTAAGAAAGACAAAGCAACTTGGAACTGCCTCCCTGAACTTTAAAAAGAAATTCTCGTTAGCAACGTCCGACTCGAAACAAGTTTCTGTTGTAGGTGACGTCTGGCTACGTTTCTTTTGCCTTCAGTTTCAAAGTGACCGTGAGACGGTATTTACTATAAATACCTTCATGCCACATTGCTGGATTGTTCGTCAGCTAGTTATCGTATGTTTTATGAAGTCCGAGCGAGTTGCTTGTCTGTTGTTCTGTGGTTTGCTTTGGATTATAGGATAAGAGCAGGTGTTCTTTTATTAACTCTTCCTCCGGAGATATGAGCCTGCAATGTTTTTGTATCACCAGTGTCCTGGTACTCCATTGCTCTGGCTCATGAGATCGATAGGTTGTGTATTCGCACTTTGTGTAGTCTTGCGTCTGTTTTGTGTTTCACCATGGTCCTGGTGATTGTATACAGTAACAACAGTCAAAACCCACCCGACTTGACTTACTCTTAGCAGTTATTCACAGCCTCCTTGGCAGGCCTGTGGTGAACTGCAGTCGTGCTAGCTCAATACAGTTCTCTAATGCACTTGTGACTATGCAGTTTGTTCTTACAGAGCCAG
Organism: Silurus lanzhouensis; assembly: GCA_039877035.1. NCBI lineage: Eukaryota > Metazoa > Chordata > Actinopteri > Siluriformes > Siluridae > Silurus > Silurus lanzhouensis. Next base: position 4,027 of record JBCEWE010001957.1, read on the forward strand.
AGCTTGTGTTCCTCTTCATTCCTGCACCATGCGCTGTACAATTAGGATTAGACTAACCGGACCCGTCTCAAAGAAATGTTCATTTGGGACCTGAAGCTGATCCTGGCATTTTATGGTGGTGCATGGTCTACCCTTCATGGCACTTAACAGAGGGGCACAAGGCTGCTCCAGACTCATTTACAAAGACCTTGTCTGTATCTATGAAGCAGGTATTAGTGTCAAGGCCCTTGTGTAGTACAGTCTTGTGTGTCGGACAGATTCTGGATTCTCCAAATCCACATTTTTTTGTAGTTTCACCAGATCATACGTACTAAGAGGACATTGCCCCGGTGCAAAGCACAGACACACTTAAAACCTTGCTGTCTAAACCATATGATCTGGCATGCATGGATTTCGTTGGTGCTGTACCCGACTTACGTTGTAGATGCGTTCTGAAGACCCGATGAATTCATAACCTAACTATATTAAGTCGAGACGTGGCCTAGCCTACCCAAGAGTTTTTAAGAGTGGTGATTGGTTTGGGGTAGTATACTGTATTTTGTTAATAGTTTGAAAATTCCAGTGCATATTTGAGCGAAACAGCTATTTAACTACACACGGAGCACTGTTTTCCCCATGGACCATTATTACTGACTGATTACAGAAGATGGAGGAACAGGGAGAAAACAGCGAGGGTCAAAGAGAATTAACTCTGTGATCTCAACATAATGGCACCTGTTAGTGGATGGGTTTTATTAGGCAGCAAGTGAACATTTTGTCCTCAAGGTTGATGTGGTAGAAGCAGGAAAAATGGGCAAGTATAAGGATTTGAGTGAGTCTGGCAAGGACTCGAGTTGTGACGGCTAGATGGCTAGAGCAGCCCAAAACTGCAGCTCTTGTGGGATGTTCCCAGTCTTCAGTGGTCAGTATCTTTCAAAAGTGGTCCTTGGAAGGAACAATGGCGAACCGGCGACAGGGTCATGGGCGGCCGAGGTCTATTGAGGCACGTGAGGAGCGAAGGCTGACCTGTGTGAACCGAACCACCATGAAGACGTTAATGCTGGTTCTGGTAGAAAGGTGTCGCAATACACAGTGCATCCCCGGGTCAGAGCTGATTTTCACGAGTGGATCAACCTGCTGTGCGAAACGTAAAATAGTTTTACAATTTAGTTGTATCGTCAACGTAAGAGCTAAACATTTTAAGTTGACCCTTCGTAGCTTGGGGACCATCTGTACTCTGCACAATGACTGTGTTGCGATGAAACCATGATTCCATATAGCATCATGTATTAAACGAATAAATGATTTTTTATTATTAACACAATCAAGTCTCTTTAGAATTTCCCAACAGTGCAGAGTGATAGAAAAGACCCACTAGCAGCTGGTATTGAATTTTGAATAAGTAAAGTGCAAATATATGTTTTGTCTTGAGATTGTGTATAGAAGCCACTGTCCTGTTGCGCCCCTAACTGTAACAGATCGCCAACCTATAGCTTTGAAGGATCAGGGTGTGTCCAGACTTGCCCTATGACCTCTACACGATCAACATATTACAGACCAAAAAAAAAAAAACGCAAAATCCCAGAGGCTGTATACTGACCAGCTGTAGCTTCAGTCGTTAGTATTATTCAAAGTCTGACCTGGAATTAATTGAACAAGTTATGAGCTTACCTATGTACAATATAAATAAGTGACAGATTTTTGATTTGATTAACTTTTTTGGTTATGTAGGGTGTTTTATTTAGAAATAAAAAAGACGTTCACCTATGCCAGTTTCCTGCCATGCATCGAAAATAAGCTCGCACTGATTCTGCATTATGGTGAGCAACGTTTTGTATGTAATTATGAGTAATTAATTCGTATACATATAATAGTAGTAATATGTATGTTGTTGCTTCCCCAAGGAGTCAAAAATGGTCTCGCATGGAACTGGTTCGTGATGCAAATTGCACATTTTTCATTTGCATTTAAAGACACTATGCTTTCTGACAGGCATTTAAATCACCTGCCTTCTCGATCGTCCCAACCTCGAAATATTCCTTTGGATTAGTTTTCTGACATCTGGCATTGTTCACATACTGGCACACACATCTTGTATACATCTGGAGAACTGAAAGCAACATTTACTGGATGGAATGTCGGAACCAAATCATCCCTGTTCGTCTGGATTCCAGGTCGCACTGTAAAACGCTCTGCGATTTCCGTCACGGTGATGTGAAGCTTGTCGGAGCGCCGTTTCTCTTAAAAGCGTTTGTACTCCGTAAGTTCAGGCGACAGTTTTTTTCACCTATTTTGATTACCAGACTTTGTTTGATACTGTCAGTGCCACTGGTTTGATTTGGTAAATTTGATACTCAAAACAGGTAAATTCTTTGTCGCCTAAACATGCTTTCATTGGGTTTGTGTGGAAGAATGATTTGCTTCTTATTGCAATAGCAAGTATTTTACTATATAGGTCATTTAAAGTGAAAAGGTCACTGTACGCGTAGGAAGTAGAAGTGCTGGTAGATCGTCGACTTCCCGGTTTGACTGAAGACGAAGTATAACCTGTAACCTCACCCTGGCTGATTCGTGTTTTTGTGTCAGTGTTATTTATTTATTTTTTCTCTCCGAATCGTACCTGATCCTTTTTCTGTATGAAGCCCTGTGCAGCAAACAGTGAGCCAACGTCTGTCTCAAGGTTCGCACCCTGCCAGTTTGGTGTGGAACATTCTGGGCTCCAGGCCCAGATAATAATGACATGTCAGCAACCATTGAAATCACTAGGGCGAGTATTATACTGTGTCCAGGGCGAGACGACTGTGGGCCGTGATGTGAACACTGCTCTCCAGTTTCCACTAAAATGCAAGGTTTTGCTAATTGATCACTGGTTACGGATGCTTTATGTTTGAACATTCTGACACCTAGAGGACACTAAAGATGCTGTTTATTTTCAGGTGTCTTCTAAATCCTTCTCAGCAGGTCAGCTCTGGTTCAGAGTTACAGGGAGCCCTGGCAGGTGTCCACGGTCCAGGTATCCTGGATTTTGGAGCAGGACTGTGGGGACTTGTGTTCATTCAGCTACAAGAACATTAGTAAGATCAGGCTGTGCATTGTTCTGGGAGGTCTGGGGTGCACTTGGTGTTCCTGTTCATCAAGTCGGGTTGAGGTCAACCAACCAGCTTTCAGCTTTCTGCCTCTCTTGGGTCATTTCCATATTTTCACATCCTTTCCCTTCACATTGACAAGTTACTTCTTACTTCTGGGTTGCTGTGGAATGAGAAGTGATCATTTGGTGGGATTTCCTTCTACAGGAAACTCCTACCTCAAACTAGTTATTATGCAGTGCAATATATTTATGTTTTAGGCTGAAAGAACTCTTAGTAATTTGAATACAAAACGCATGCTTTGTTTAGTCCATTTAACTTTACATGGAGCACTGTGTTTCCCCACGGACCATTATTACTGACGTAAACTCTGGACCGCTCTGGGGTCTCATTTATAAACTTTCCACTCAAAAGGTTGCGCGTGCGATCTGTGCGTGATTTAGCTTCTCGCCTTCTACGTTGTGCATACGCAGAGTTTAGAGTTTACTTTTTCACACTCAGAGTTCACACCTTCTCCTGTCAAGTTTGTTTTTTTATAAACCTTTTTCCCTTTTGTTTTAACCTTTTTTTCAACTACATTTTAGTTTCCTGTTAAAGGCTCACCTGCAATTTGTAAATTCCCAGTTAATTCCCATGGAAAGTGTCCAGTCTCGGAAATTCCTGGAATTTTGTAACCCTAATCCTACTCTGAAACCTACACTCTTTCTCGGGCATGTTTTTGGCTCTGGGTAGCTTTGATAGGTTCACAGGGTTGTTTTGGCCAACCTGCTCCCAGTCCATCTTTTTGTGTAAAGCTGCAGTATTGTGCTGTGCACTTGACTTGCACTCATTGTGGTTGGCTTGCACAGACCTGCATATCCTGCACTATGAGCTGCACTGTGCTCCTATCAGCCGCTATTTTGACAATAGCTATCCCAAAGCGTTTGTGTCGAGGCCGCAGTGCAAGAACGCTGATAAAGGCGAAGTCATTTTCGCCTGCTGAAGCTGCTGTTTGCTCGAAAAGCGATGATGCTAGTCTCAGTGTGCTAATAGAGAGTTTTTGATCAGTTTTCTTGGCTTGGGATCAGAACATATACTTCAGTTAGATAGGAGATTGTGTTGCAGTCGGTTCAGGAGACATGAAGTGATGAGATGGTCAGTGGTGAGGCAGTCAGTGTTTTGTCCTCGACTTGCAGAGAGTTTAGGCAGTGGCTGCATGAGTGCAAATCCTGGGGTATTAGCTGTAGTTAATCAGAGTTCTGCTGTTCTCTGTACTTTATTTTTTGGCTAAAGTACCACCAAAAGAGCGGACAAATCTGGGATGATTTGCACATGTTTTAATAATCTGTTCCCGTAGAGGAACAATATTCGAGGTAATTCATGTGGAATTAATTTTAGGAATACATGTCTGATGTAGCTGGCATTCAGAGAAGTACATATTTGATATCAGTTGTCTATTTCTTAGGGATGCTGCCAAAAATGGTCTAAAACTAGCGAAAACAAGCATTAAAGCCTGCAACAATCAAGGTTTCAAGCATTGAAAAGATTTTGTTTGCGGCTGCAGCATCTCACGGGCTTCCCAGACCCCTGCACATTTGTGTTATTGTTTGCCATGTGTCCCTGATACATCCCTGCTGAGAATGTGCTGTGGCCTACAGGGAGAGCACAGGCTTAGTAACAAGCTGGATGTCGGTTAAAAAAAAAAACAACCCCCGGAGTGGGTGGAACTGGAAGAGTCGAAATAATGCAGTTAAAAATAACCTCTGTCAATTCTCTACATAACGATTACAAGACTGACAGTTTCTAGACTTTAATTCAGATTTTATTCACCATATCGGAATTTCAGTGGGTCCGAAGTCGTACATTATGAATGTAATGACTACTGATTGGCTGATTATTGTCCATAATTAGGATTTAATTGGGTGCACTACCATTAGAGACGCTCAATACCACGGGAATTTCCTAACTAGAAGCCATTTTCAAAAACATGAAGGTACCATGAGAATCCGTGCAATCATCATCATCATCATCATCATAAGGAAGGAGGTTTATCTAGAGCAGAGGTGCCAGGACTTTTTCCTATGAAGGGCCAAAACAATGTTGCATTATACCAAACATTATATATGAAGTTAAAGGCACCACGGTTCCTTTCGTTTCCTTAACATTCTTGATAGATGACATTTCTTTGTCATTCGCGTAATTATTGTAGTTTTATTTTAAATGGTTTTCAGTGAAATTTGCAGTACAATAAGTAGCAATCAGATTTTTTATAATAACATTAACAATATAATTCTATGCCCAATACAGCTGTTCAGTGCTCTCTAATGAGAGATGGTGAAGCTGGTGAAAATGGCATTTTTGTATTTTATAATAATTATATAAATAATTTAAATATAATTATTTTTTATGACCAATATATGATGCAGATCTTTTTTTTGGTCGATATGTTTGGGCGTATTTTCATTTTGTATTCTCCCCTTTATCTCATAAAATCTAACAGTTAATTAATAAGAAGTGATACAGAACATTGTTTAAACATTTATTGAATAACACAAGTCTCTCCAATCAGTGCACTTGTTAGCAGGTTTTGATCCCCGTGACTACCTGTAGCCTAAACTACAGCTGGTTGAAGGATCGGCAACAATACAGTTCCAAAAATTAACTCTAATTTTCTCTCCAGATGTTATTCTCTGCACTATTGGCTCCGGTCGGACCACATCAGCTGTTTATCGGCCCCTTCTGTGTGTCGATTCGGCGGCGGAACGCCGATTGACTATTTAGCTTAGCGAGAGCGCACACGAGGAAAAGAAACGGATAATGCTCGTCATTCTTGCACTTGTTTGGTAACTTATCAGAGATGATTGAAAAATGCTACACGAATACAGTTAGTAATGATCGCGGGTGGAAACACTGCTTGCTTTCTATATGTACAGTTGTAACTTTTTTCGGTTTCCCTGTTTGGATGCTGAATACACGCTACTGCACCTGCTGGTTTGAGAGAGTTATATTCTCTGACACAAGCGCAGAACGTACATGCATGGTTTGCTGAGTCAGATGCGCCTGACTAATATCCGGCCTAATTTGCAGCACTCCAGCCGCAACAGTGCGACAGATTGACATGTTCCCTTCTGTACCAGGCTCTCGTTTCAATATATCGACATTTCAGTCAGTAAAAGTCGGTCCTATTACGCGGAGTGTAATAATCGAAGCTGGTAGATTTCCCACAAACCTTTAGGCCTGGACCGTGAAAGTTTGCGAATTGGAATTCTGCAAATATCTTTGCAATACACTGAAAAGAACAGCAATCATGGCTAACAGGGTTATAATTATAGCTCCACGCTAAGCCGACATGTTATATTTAGTTGTATGCGTTCGGCAATTGCGTTTGTTCAAAGCGACTTACAGAGAAATACAACAAGCGATTTATCATAAGATGGTAGTAAACATGAGAAGTGCCCCCGTTTCAGTCAATTATTTATCGTCTATTTTGCAATCGTTCAAAATAGTAAAAGCTTGGATAGGAAGGGATAAAGGGATAATAAGAGGCAGTTTGATGCTCATGGAAGAGATGAGATTTTAGTGTTTTCTTGAAGATTGTGAGGGATTCGGCTGTGTGGATGGAGTTGGGGCAATTTCACCAACAGGGTGCGTGAAAGCAAATGTCCTTGAGTGATTTTTAGACCACAAGCCACGGAGATATATATATCATCATGAAATGAGTCAGTGATTATTTGAAAGAGGAGTTATCTATGTTTTGAATGAAAAACTCAGTTATATTGCGTAATGAAATCGATTCATTCTTTTTGAATCACCCTGTAACTGCTTGTTTTGCTAAGGGGTGGAAAATGTCCTTTAAATTTCCAGAAACCTTTCATGGGAACTTCATCTGGGGAATTTTGGAAATACTCCACATTTGAAATGTATGTGAATTTATTTGAATTTATGGGAATTAATTAGAAATTTTGTGAAATTGATATAAACTGTTTCTTATACAAACATGGATATAAAAATTTTTTTGTTCATAAGCCGACATTCCTGCGCACTAACACAGATTTTAATAGTAGTCCGTATCATTTTCTTGCACAATAGCTTACACACGTTTCAAACATAAATGTATCTAACCATTATTTTGTGTGCAGGATTCAAGAAATATGTTATGGAGGAATACATGGTGCATGTAGGAGGATCTGGCCTCAGTAGTGTTCTGTGTGCATGTGATTGATGAATGTGCAGGAGCTCAAATTCACCTGAAATTGCATTAAATCTGGTTGTTTAAACGGAGACGATCCTGTAAGATTTTTTCCCCCAACTATATTTCGGTTCCCTGTTACAGACTAACCTGCCAATGAAACGTTTCCAGTCTTGAAAATATCTGGAATTTAAAAAATATTCAGTATCTGCTTGTTTAGCTCTATAGACATTGTGTTTTATTGTACCTCCACTACATGCTATTTTAATCTGGTCTGACTGATGGCTTCTGAGCAGAGGCGGCACTCACGTTCTTCGTGTATCAGAAAACACTCGTCAAAATCGCTACACTGAGCGCAACCATGTGAGCACCGATTTCCTGATAGAAACCCGAAAAGACAAAATCCGCATTCACACTACACCTCGTTCCTTCGGCTCCCATTCAGCACACGTGAATGCTGAAAACGGGAAACGCCGGCTCGCTGTATCGCAAGTCGCCACGCCCTAGCGTTCAACTCTACCCCGCAGATTCCTACCACGTGAAGACGAGCGACCAGTTAGACACGTCATGACCTCCAGACGAAAAAAACAAAGGACCACCGATTATAGAGTGTCACAGTGCCCTGTTTAAAATAGCTTTAAAATAATATATAAAGAAACCGTAAAAAAACTCTTTCGCAACAGGAATTCGATTTTTTATTTTATTTTTTGAGGGATTTTCCTTTGATGGGTTGTTAATGCTTTAGTTGGATCAGTGGCACATGTCCAATATTACTGAAAGCCGTGAACTCCCATGTGGACATCACGTCCTCCGTCTGTCATTAAGCAGGGATTTTATCAGGGGTTTCCAACGTGTTCTGCTGCTCGCCGAGTTCAACTGAAGCGTCATCATGGTGTAAACAGGATTTATGACATTTAGTATTTTACACATTTATTACACTGATTTAATTACATTGTCTTTAACAGTGCAGCTGAGCAGCGTGTGTGAGTGTGTGTGTGAGTGTGTGTGTGAGTGTGTGTGTGAGTGTGTGTGTGAGTGTGTGTGTGTGAGTGTGTGTGTGTGTGTGAGTGTGTGTGTGAGTGTGTGTGTGTGAGTGTGTGTGTGTGTGTGTGTGTGTGTGTGTGTGTGTGAGTGTGTGAGTGTGTGAGTGTGTGAGTGTGTGAGTGTGTGAGTGTGTGTGTGAGTGTGTGAGTGTGTGTGTGTGTGTGTTTGTTCATGTAGACCATGTGTTCATTGGGTTGTGTTTTGTGTGGTCTGTTCATATTGTGTGTGGTCTGTGTGCGGTGTCTGTGGGGTGTGTGTCTGTGGCATATGTAGTCTGTGTGGGTTATATGTTGTGTGTCAGTCTGTGTGTGGTCTTTGTGTGACGTGTTGTGTAGTGTCCGTGTGTGGTGTGTGTATAGTCTGTGTGCGTGTTGTGGGGTGTGCAGTCTGTGTGGTGGTGTGTGTATCGCCTATGTATTTTGTGTGTGCAGTGTGCAGAGTGAGTGTGTGTGGTGTGTGCAGGCGGTGTGAGTCTGTGTAAATGTGTGTGCAGGCGGTGTGAGTCTGTGTAAATGTGTGTGCAGGCGGTGTGAGTGTGTGGTGTGGTATAGTCTGTCTGTGTGTGCGCGCAGTGTGTGTATGGTGTGTTGTATAGGCTGTGTGTGTGTGTGTGTGTGTGTGTGTGTGTGTGTGTGTGTGTGTGTGTTGTATAGTCTGTGTGTGTGTGTGTGTGTGTGTTGTATAGTCTGTGTGTGTGTGTGTTGTATAGTCTGTGTGTGTGTGTGTGTGTGTTGTATAGTCTGTGTGTGTGTGTGTGTGTGTGTGTGTGTGTGTGTGTGTGTGTGTGGTGTGTGTGTGTGTGTGTGTGTGTGTGTGTGTTGTATAGTCTGTGTGTGAGCAGTCTGAATGTGTTGTGTTGTATAGTCTGTGTGTGTGTGTGTGTGTGTGTGTGTGTTGTATAGTCTGTGTGTGTGTGTGCAGTCTCTGTATGGTTTGTTGTGTGTGTGTGTGTGTGTGTATGGCGTCTGTAGTGTGTGTGTTTGTGTGTGTGTTGTATAGTCTGTGTGTGTGTGCAGTCTCTGTATGGTTTGTTGTGTGTGTGTGTGTGTGTGTGTATGGCGTCTGTAGTGTGTGTGTTTGTGTGTGTGTTGTATAGTCTGTTGTGTGTGTGTTTGTGTGTGTGTGGGCAGCCTCTGTATGGTTTGTTGTGCGTGTGTGGCGTCTGTAGTCTGTGTGTGTGTTGTATAGTCTGTGTGTGTGTGTGTGTGTCCAGTCTCTGTATGGTTTGTTGTTTGTGTATGGCGTCTTTGTGTGTGTGCGCGCAGTGTGCGTATGGTGTGTTGTATAGGCTGTGTGTGTGTGTGTGTGTGTGTCTGTCTGTGTGTGTGTGTGTGTGTGTGTGTGTGTGTGTGTGTGTGTGTGTGTGTGTGGTATAGTCTGTGTGTGTGTGCAGTCTCTGTATGGTTTGTTGTGCGTGTGTATGGCGTCTGGTGTGTGTGTGTGTGTGTGTGTGTGTGTGTGTGTGTGTGTGTGTTGTATAGTCTGTGTGTGCGCAGTCTCTGTATGGTTTGTTGTGTGTGTGTGTGCGTGTGCGTGTGCGCAGTCTCTGTATGGTTTGTTGTGTGTGTATGGCATCTGTAGTGTGTGTGTGTGTGTGTGCGCAGTCTCTGTATGGTTTGTTGTGTGTGTATGGCGTCTGTAGTGTGTGTGTGCGCAGTCTCTGTATGGTTTGTTGTGTGTGTGTATATGGCGTCTGTAGTCTGTGTGTGTCTTGTGTAGTCTGTCTGGGGTGTGTTTGTGTGTGTGTGTGGTTTGCTGCATTCTTTTCTGTGCAAATAAAATGGATTAAAAATAACCCCATTCTCCTGTAAAAGTGGCGAGTCGTGTGTTTCTGGCTGCTGCTCGGCAACTGTGACTTCGGCCTCCGTCTCCGTCTTCCAGCATTTCAGTCTAAATTCAGCCTCCGGTTCTGACCGCAGCCCAGAGTTCACTCAGACGCCTCAAAGTGTAGTTTACATACCGACTGAGTTTTCTGATCACAGTTCCTGACTGATCAGTGTGATTCGACTGTACCAAGCTTTTATCATGATCCTAATCCATGATCTCTTGTGTGTTCCACAGGGTCTGTCTGCTCAACCACTAATACGCTTCACTGGAAACCAAGGGGTAAGTGTTTCTCTCTTTCTCTTCATTTACATCGACTTTATGATAAAGGTGAGAGCCTGAAAGCTCGTTTTGCTTCAGTGTCGCAGACTCGTTTTCAGCTGCAGGAATTTCCCTCCTCTAAAAGTTCATCATGGGTGAAAGGAAGTTGTTGAGTGAGTGTCGACTTGAACAGTGTAGGAAACAGTAATGTTTGTGGTTCGCTGTACAGCACTGGATACGGGGATGAGTATCACATAGAGAGGTTGTGATCATCACAGAACCTTTGATGGTGGATTGACAAGTTTTATAAGCTTTTAGTTAAAGTTACAAGAAAGAAAGAAGGGATTATAGACTGACAGTTACAGGTAGAAATATAGGTCATAAGTAGGTGGATGGATGGAAAGAGATATTAGTAGATAGGTGTGTGCTACTGGTGATTGTGTACACAATGATTGTGAGAGAGATGGAAGAGTATGTGAGGTGCAATGATTGAGGGAGAGATGGAATGAGAGTGATGGATGGATGGAATGAGTGTGTGTGTGAAGTGCAGTGATGAGGGGAGAGATGGAATGAGTGTGTGTGTGAGGTGCAGTGATGGAGGGCGAGATGGAATGAGAGTGATGGATGGAATGAGTGTGTGTGAGGTGCAGTGATGGAGGGAAAGATGGAATGAGATGGATGGATGGATGGAATGAGTGTGTGTGAGGTGCAGTGATGGAGGGAAAGATGGAATGAGATGGATGGATGGATGGAATGAGTGTGTGTGAGGTGCAGTGATGGAGGGAAAGATGGAATGAGATGGATGGATGGATGGAATGAGTGTGTGTGAGGTGCAGTTTGCTGTCTTAAGAAGCGCTTGATTCAGCAGTTTTTGTCTGTTTTTGTATTTGAATATTATTCTTTTGAATATTTCTCCATCACAGCACATCGATTTTAAGATATTTGTTGTATAGAGTCTGTAGATTCTCATTAAACCTCTAAATAAAATGTCCCTCTATGGGCAGATCGGGAGGTCACAGGAGCTTATGTAGGTCTCTACGTTGGCCCTTGGACACGGTTACTTGTTGTCTGCTCACCAGACTGGGACTGAAATGTTCAGACTAATCCCTAATGTAAATGTTTTCTAACAGTATCAATTCAATTCGTTTTTGTTCTGCTCTCAGAAATGGACCTTTTGTCCCAAAGCAGCTTCACAGAAATAAATAATTACAAATATAAATTTTACCATTATAAATGAGTCTTAAGTTTATCCTTAATGATCGAGCCAGCGGGCGACTGGTGCAGATAAAAACCTCCTGAGATTGTGTGAGAAAAAACAGAGAGAGAAACAAGCCTCAAAAGGGATCCTGTATTCATCTGGATGACTCTGAACATCCAGTCATTATAGGTTGAAGCTATCGATTATTCTACCGATTTATTTAAATACTCTGGTAAAAGTACTGTCTACTTTTTTAAATCAAGTTAAAGTAAATAGAGAGATTCATGTTGTTTTATTTGTGTCTGTGAAGAGAGGAGACCGGGATGGCAGAGAGCGCCCCCTCAATTATGAAATATTCGAATGATGTATTGCTTTTATCTGTGCTTTTTCTGCGTTATGAGGAAAAAATGCCGCAAAACAGACCAGGGTGTTTGTCGACCCCAGATTGTGGCAGATTTTGGTGCTGATTTGAGACTTGGCGCATCATTAAAACAAATTTTGACTGCTTAAAAATCTTTTTTCCAGTGGAGTTAAAGGTTTTAATTTATTAAAAATTTTTTTTTTTAAATGCCATTTTGAAGCCTTAATTAATATATAATACAAAAACGAATAAAAAAAAATGATTACCCAATGAATGTATCCAGGCTGAACATCCACCATATAGAACATGAGGAGAGAAAAGATGATCAGGTGATCAGGGCTGTTTACATCACTGACTCCCTCTGTCTCATCCACGTTAGCCCCAGACTTCTTGTTGCCTTTAGACTTGCTCATTGTGAGCTTCATATACTAGTCTCTGTCTGTGGTGTGTGAGAGCCAGGACATTATACACCAGTGGATTGACAGCGGATCGTTTGATGTGCTCAAAAAGGAAAAATACTGACAATTCCCCAAATAGATGTAAAGTAAACGAGCCTCTTTTGAAAATGTAAAAAGTAGAAAGTACAGATATTTGTGTACAAAATGTAAGGAGTAAAAGTAAAAATAAATGGTGAAGTAAAGTACTGATACCAGAAAAACTACACCTCTGGTCAGTGTTTATATTCATCCTCGAGGTGTTTAATAGTTTTGAGGTCAGGGCTATATAGCAGGAGATCTTCCACTCAAACCAATGTAAAGCATATCTTCAGCATGTCTCCTCTGTTTGGGTCTGCGAGTTCAAGTGAGGGGGAGATTTAATGCTGCCTATTTAATGCATCCAAAGACGTCCTATACAATTGTGTGCCAATACTTTATACATATAGCTGGAAAAGTCAGTCGTCCCAATACTTTTGTCCAAAATACCAGAAGCTGATAACAGGTGATTTGTTTGTGATGTTCTGCTGTGAACTCACTATAACAAAGGCGCAGAGGAAACACTTACTTATATATCGATCGTCAGTGTAAATGTGGTCATTAACTTGTGATAGTCCACTGTTCCAAACCTTCACAGTTCTTCCTCTTATTCTTACAATTCTTTAATATTGGTTGTAAATTACAACCTTCCCATACCCAGCCGAGTGATTTCGAATCATTTTTGTATTTTGGTTTAAGCAGATATAATGTTTAAGCTCTTCTGGTAGACGTAAATTGTTGTTATAAATCCGGGTTACGACAGCAGTAGATTTCGCTCTGTAGATTATAAGACGGTTTCTGCTGTTTGGAAATGAGGCTTCAGTCTCTGTCCAGAAACCCAAGAGAAGAGAATGTGTCCTTTAGGAGTAGAGAAAAACAAATAAATATGTGCGGCGCATCGGGGCTTCAGGAGGATACGTTTCTGAAAAGGAAATTACACACAAGGATAGAAATCTTTTCTTGTGTTATAAGAACGAGGTGGTGCTGCAGAAGAGCACCACCTCGTATGGCTATATAGCAGGATGTCTCGTAAACATCAAAGTCTGGGGTTTGTTTAGGAACCGGAACCAAGTTATTCCTTCCTTTCTTACATAGCCAAAAAAAATTAAGCTTTCATTAGCATAACAACAAATCGTTGGTCAGGAAATTACCCTCCCGCGACTCCATTTGCTCGTTTCACTTTTTGTCATGGAGCGTTAGAGGCTAGAATTCATGAAGTTCAATCATGTTTGATGTAAAATGAACACAGAAAACAAATCCAAAAAACAACGACCACCAGGAAATTATCAGGGAAACATTTACAATGTCTGTATGTAATTTTGTACAAAATGTTATTTTTTATTTTTACTTTTTTCTCTCCCCAAACATGATGACAAGCTCCCGATAGAAGTGGGTTTGATAGAGCAGGGAGAGATCTACGGGATTTACGCAGTACTTGATTGATAGATTTGTAAAGCTTTGCCATTTCGTGCTCAAGAGTGAACACGGCAGAAGTGTGTTGTCCGTCCGTTCATCTTATGCACTGATTTGTTTACATTTTTAAAGCTATGGGTGTGTTCAATATATTTTTTTTTATTTATTACATTTTTTTCCCCATGTTGCTGAAATTGAAACTAATATATAATCAGGGAATCTGATTTTCATGAAAATGACCATGAGATTCAATGATTGGCAATTTATAATAAACTAATATAATAAACCAAATAAATAAAACTAATATTTTTAGTAATAAAAATATCTACAAATCTAATAAATAAACAAATCTAATAAATATATAGGATATTGTTGTAATGCTTTTTCTCTGGCGAGTTTTTCTTTTTCTTCTTCAGGTGAGGGGGAAAACCACAGCATGTTGAGAATGCACTTTCCTCATAATGTCTTCGCGTTTCAGTGAAACATGCCTAATGCTGTTGCTCAGCATTTACAGACCAACTGTATAAACTACACTGACTGCACACAGGAAATAATAAAAAAAAAACCACGAGTGCTGCGAGTAGTGTTGAGCGGTGTTTTTTCAGCGATTGTGCTGTGTAATGGGTTGTATTCCCAGGTCACCTTCTTGGCCTTTGGGTGGATAATTAACCCAACCTGCTTATAACCTGCCACAGTAATGAGCGAACTGAAGGAGCTCAAAAATATCAGGACTGGACTTTTTTTTTATTTCTGTGACTGACACGTCCGACGAATGTTTAGTTCAGTTCAATTCTAAGAAGAATAAGAAGAAACCTTGAAAGGAACCAGAAAGAGAACCTGTCCTCCTCTGGTACATATTGAGTATTCATTCATTATAGCTTTCACATTATAATTCAACTGGTCACTGAGGTTAGTGTTGGATCTCTGTATATTAGCAAACAGGAGAGATCAAAATGTTCTGTCTTTTGAAAAGCCGATCGACACTTCTGAGGCTACGTCTACACAATCCAGATAAATTTAAAAACGCTAAAAAAAGTAAAAAAAAAAAAAAAAAAAAAAAAAACGCGCTGTGTCCACCACTACCGTTTTAAATCTTTTTTCCCTAAAAGTAGCTCATCAACACTGAAATGTCTGAAAACGCTCACATTCCACGGAAGACGCTTTGACCCGCGTGATAGAGTTCCTCTAAATAGTTAAAATAGAATTGAAATCTAACACTTTGGAGCAAAGGAAAGGATCATTTCCTTGCACTGGTCAACCCAGACTCCTTCATACACAGTAACCTGTTGTGTGCATGTAGTGTATATACAAGGCTTTACAGTAAGCACATTGCTTGAGGAAGAACCCACTGGTTACAGTAAAACCTGTATTTACACTCGCCACAGTTCCGCTACAAGGAAACCTAACCTCGAGTAACCACCGAAACCCAACTCCAAACGGCGTGAAATGGAAAAAACCCAGTGCAGATGCGGAGATGATGAAAAGCGAAGATAAGTCCAGAGTTCGCATGAGGTCATGTGTGTCTGAGGAGAGAAAAAACAGTGGTAAGCAGCATCCATAGGGCCGTAGTTTTTATATTAAATACTGTATGATGCGCAATGTTCACAGCTTTAACCTCACAGAGAGCCTCAGTAACAAGCTGGTGTAACTGCATAGTTACCGAGGAGAGAAAGTGTTCAGACACTGTTTTTCTGCTTTCTCTCCTATGGCAAATCAAAAAGCATCTTTCATTTAAATGTGTCCAGGCTCTTATTGAGATACAGCGTTCGAGTCACCATGCTGCAGATTCTCTCCAGTGCATTCCATTGGATGAGCTGCCGTCTTTGAGACTTCTCAAGCACTGTTATCATGGCCACATGGTCTTGTTCACCTCCATGAACAAGGTCCTTCCAGCCCATAAACAGCTCCAAGATGGCTCCAGCTCCTGTGGAATTTATTTTGGGTTTCACACTG
The DNA here is from genome assembly GCA_039877035.1 of Silurus lanzhouensis. Lineage (NCBI taxonomy): Eukaryota > Metazoa > Chordata > Actinopteri > Siluriformes > Siluridae > Silurus > Silurus lanzhouensis. The sequence continues at coordinate 19,787 of JBCEWE010001957.1, forward strand.
ATTATAAGTCCACGGTGCTCCAGAGAGATCTTTACAGAAGGTTTATAAATGAATAGTCCCCTGGTGCTCTGTCTGCGGTGTTGAATCAAGTCTTGATAATCAAAACAAACCGGTTGAACCTGCTCCTGGATCTGACTAATAAAAAAGACTTTTAATATTTCGAAAAACATGATTGTTTTTTTTACCCATAGTCATTAAGGCAAACGAGGTCAGAGGGAAATAAAGGGAATAATCACATTAAAAGGTGTGAGAGGAGCAAACAAGGCTTCTGGAGTAGAACATGAAGCCAAAACTCACATTATTTATAGTCGTCCACCTGGCAGGCCACATGTGCAAAAGGACATTGGGTTAAAGCAGAATGATCTGAGAACACTGTGTTGTGTAAGTGTGTGGGTGGAGTGGGCAGTTAGTCCATGTCCCCTTTGCCACTCTGACACCATTGGGGGGGAGAATAACTATAATTATGTAACAAAAAGCTATAAAGGAAAGAAATGGACTTTAAATTCACACTTAAACACATGAGCTTTATTGACGTGGACATTTACCTCCAACAAGAATCAGACTCTGCTCTACTTTATAATCTCGTTGTTTTGCGCAACAGTTTTCACTCAGCTGTTTGATTCAGAATGAGTGTTACGTTGTTTTGAAGCGCCACTTTATCTGACTTGAGTGTAATCAAGTCATTCAGGCAGACTGTTTACTTCCTGTTCTTTCTGATCAGTGTGTATGGGCCGTGTATCGGCAAGAATCTGACCATACAATACGCGTCACGATACTGGGGTTGCGATACGACGGTGCGTTACTGAAAGCAAGGCTATATATTGTTGGATTTTCTTATTTGGGAATAGGATATTATTTAGGAAAACTGGCATTAGATCACACCATCATATGCAAACTTCAGCAAAAAGAAATTGACCACAACTAAGTGGGATCTGCATTTGCACTGACTACATTTAAAATGACACTGCGAACCTATACCCTTAAACCCACCATAAAGAAACCTGTGCCAGTCTTACACGTATCACAGTGGCATCAAGTGTTTTACACAAACAATTAGTATTGTTGTGCCCAACATGGTGATTCTTAATATTGCCATTAGTATTAGACTAGTAGTAGACACGTGATCTGAGCGCCAACTAGTGTTTTACATCTTCTTCTTCTTCTTTCGGCTGCTCCCATTAGGGGTCGCCACAGCGGATCATCCGTTCCATACCACCCTTCCTCTACATTGCCTCTTTTTACACC
>JBCEWE010001975.1:2500-10000 GCA_039877035.1 Silurus lanzhouensis
AACCATCAACAGTGCTGCAGTGGAAGCGTAGCAGCATCAAGTTCCTACGGGTGCATATCTCCGAGGACCTCTCCTAGAAGCTCAGTCACGCCTTTATTTCCTCCGCAAACTGAGCACTATTGACAGCATCCTCGCCAGCGCATCAATGTTGGTACTGAGGCTGCACTGCCTCCTGCCGAAAAGCTCAAGCCAGCAAGATCATCAGTGTCTCTCTTCCTTCCCTTATGAACATCTAACACACCCACCTCATAAGCAGAGACTTCAGCATAACTGCTGAGAGCTCACACCTCTCAAATCTCCACTTCTGCCTCCTGCTTTCAAGGAGAAGTCTGAACCTATTGCGTTGACAATGTAAACACTTGAGAGAAAGAAGAGAAACTGTATTTTGATTCCTCTGTATGTCTGCACATATAGTAGCATTGCAATAAAAACCTTGAACTTAAGCTTAACCTTGAGCTTAAATTAAAAAATAAATATCTTCTAAATTGAAATATAGTTTATATAGTTTTTATTCTGATATAAATAATACATACTTTTAAACCTGTATAATAGTAAACAAGAATATACAACTAAATAAAGGTATAAATAAATAAGCGAGACTGTCACTGCTGCCAGGCTCTTTCACTTACACAGTGTGTGTGTTCCGCTTTAACATTGAGGAGCTCAGTAAACTGATGAAAACGTGACAATAAACACAAAATCATTCTCTCACTTAACAAATATAACACAAATTGTAAAAATAAATAAACACAATTGTATGGCATCGTTGTGGCATTAAAGAATGACTCCATCAAAGCAGCTTAATTTTTTTCCTGCAGGCTATAATCAACATGAACAATTAAAATATTCATAACTACACATTGTCCATCATAACTGACACATTTATACATAGAATCCCAGTGGGGGGTCGTGCATTTGGTACCTGGGCCTTCAGTGAGGACGTACCCAACTCAATCCACTTCTTAATACCATCACTATCACATCACAATTATAGAAACCATCAATACAATACAAAAACACAATATAACAACAAGTGCATTACAGAAAGACATTTTACATATGGAGGTGAAAACCATTACTAAAACAACAAACCCAGTTACACTCCAAACCTCTACACTACAACCATAACTGTGGAGCTACAACATCTGGAGCAGCTCGGAATCAGTATTTGTCTAATAAAATGAGAAAAACATTAAAATGTAAATAAAACAACCTACTCACCAGAGATGCACACTCATGATTTGCGCCGCTCCTCAGAGGCTGTAATCCAGTGGTACCGCTCGTATTCACTGGTCTGGAAGTGGAGAACAAACCCTTCCGGGGCTGAGACTACGCTCACTAGCTTCGGGTTGGTGACCTCCTCACGATGTGTAGCCTTTCTGGAAAATGGATTTTTAAGTATGTCCGAGAACAAATCAAGTTCTTTTACTCCATAGGCATAAAAAAGTGCATCTCCGATATTTTCCTGTGTGCAGAGCTACACACGTGTTTCACCAGCGGAACCTGTAACAGTTTCCCTCTGACCAACCAATCAGAGGATAGAAAAAAGCTGCCGTGTGAGGGAATATAAAATCTGATTGGTTAAAGAAACAGAGCTATTTATTAAAGAGACAATGGTAAAAAGGGTCTATAGTGCAGACTTTAAAGGCTCTGGGCAGATTAGATTGACATGGCAGCACATAGAGTCTGAAATCTGATTGACAAAAGAATTAACATCCACATACACGTACTGAAAGCAGTGCAGCCAAAAGAAACTGTTGGGAATAAATTAATGTAATTTCATGATACAGTATGTCTGTACTTCTCCTGCACTGGAATCTCCTGATGCCAAGACAAATGCCTTGTGTGTGTAAGCATACTTGGTCATTCTGATTCTGATACTATATTAAAAACTGAACCACATTTAGCCAGAAACTGGGAGAATTCTTATCAGGGTTTATCTAGAATTAAATCAAACTTTTCATGAAATACCCGAACCCAAACCATAGTACAGTAATGATTACAAGCCGTGGCCAAAAGGAATATATATACAGTAATATGCTGATACCATTAGATGGCAGCAGAGTATCTAACAAATGAATGAACACGGGAAGATAAAAGGGTTTAGTGTGAACGATTGTGAAAAATCTTTTTGTTTGGTCACCAGACAAGTTAAAGAGCAGACAGACTGGTTCTACAAGGGTTCTGTTTGCTCTAAATACTGCAGCTTAATCTGTCATACCTTTAATATACACCAAACAAAGCCACATTTTCCTCTGTAAAACAAGAAGACCAAAAAGCTAAAGTGAACATTGTTTTAAGACAAATTTATCATCAGAGTGTAAAATAAAATTCATAAATTCATTCAACTTTTTAATGGAGCTTTATTTAAATGAACACATATAAAAGTGTCTAGTAAATATTCTTATTAAAACAGAAAAAGTCAAAATTATTGCCAAATGGAAAACAATGAAGGGAATTTTTATTATTAATTCATTACCATTTACATTTGAGGCATTTAGCAGACACCCTTATCCAGAGCGAATTCAATTCCTGTTTATTTGTGTTGAGTTTTTAATAATGAACATGGTCTCAGAGCAGCTTTACACAGATAATGTGGAGATAAACATGAAGATGTTGTTTATAAGTGTAAGTTTGTCCCTGATGAACAAGTCGGTGGAGACTGTGGTGAAGAAAAAACTCCCTGAGATGCAGAAGAAGGAAACCTTGAGAGGAACCAGACTCAAGAGGGAACCTCATCCTCATCTGGGTTCCACCAAATACCCCAAATACCCTAACCCTAACCCTAACCCTAACCCTGTTGCAGGGTGCAGTGATGGAGATCAGAAGCAAACGTAAGAAAAGTAGTCCTGAATCAGTGTAGCAGATTGTTGACATTAACTACAGGCCAAATCCATCCTCAAAGTTCCTGTTCTTACTCTGGAATTTAATGAAACCACCGAAGGGTTGATAAGAATTTATAATAAATAAATACATGTATTAAATGTATTTATTTATATTTATTCATTTATTTATTTTCACGCTCAGCTTCTGACACCACTTGTTGTGCCCTTGTCTTTGGATTATTATTGCCCATGGAGGCATGAAGAGAAGGGGTTATGCTCTCACCCAGTGATGATGGGTTTCACTACAACCATCCCCACCGGAACCTACGAGCATACTAAAGCTTAGCATAACAAATGGTGAAATAACCCCTACATAATGACGTAGTAACATCTGATTGGATGATACTGAACTCAGCATTAGCACATACAATATAAAATAATTATTACTTAACTTATATAAACACTAACAATATTAATGGGTGAAGATTCTAAGTCTGCTTTGCAGGCATTATTTGGAGTTTTCCATTGTAAGATTCAACTCAATTCAGTTTTATTGTATAGTGCCCTTAACAGTAGAGATTGTCCTAATGGAGCTTTTAAAAAATAAAGATGTTATACTATTAGAATTTATATTAATATATTATACTATCTGCCTAATAGAGTTTCTCTCTCTCTGTATGTTCCAAAGTATTTATTTGTAATTTGTATTTACTTTAAGTATTAACAGAAAATAAAAGACAAAGAATACAATATCTCTCCGTTATTTATGAAGGCATGTTTATTGATGTGATTGTGTATGCCTTTACCCTAAGAGCCTGGAGAGGTGGAGGTACGTGGACTATGATGTTTGTGGATAATATTGTGATTTGTGGTGAGAGTAGGGAGCAGGTGGAGAAGAGCCTGGAGAGGTGGAGGTACATGCTGGAGAGAAGGGGAATGAAAGTCAGTAGGAGTAAGACAGAGTACATGTGTGTGAATGAGAGGGACGGCAGTGGAGGGGTGCGGTTGCAGGGAGAAGAGGTGGAGAAGGTGGAGGAGTTCAGGTACCTGGGGTCAACAGTGCAGAGTAATGGAGAGTGTGTTAGAGAAGTGAAGAAAAGAGTGCAGGCAGGGTGGAGTGGGTGGAGAAGAGTGATAGCAGGAGTGATTTGTGATAGAAGAGTATCTGTGAGAGTGAAAGGGAAAGTTTATAGGACTGTGGTGAGACCTGAGATGTTGTATGGATTAGAGACAGTGGCATTGAGTAAAAACCAGGAGGTGGAGCTGGTGGTAGCAGAGCTGAAGATGTTGAGATGTTCGTTGGGAGTGACGACGATGGACAGGATTAGAAATGAGTTTATTAGAGGGACAACGCATGTAGGACGTTTTGGAGACAAGGTGAGGGAGGTGAGATTGAGATGGTTTGGACATGTGCAGAGGAGGGACATGGGGTATATCAGTAGGAGAATGCTGAGGATGGAGACACCAGGAAGGAGGAAAAGAGGAAGAACAAGGAGGAGGTTTATGGATGTGGTGAAAGAAGACATGCAGGTAGTTGGTGTGAAAGAGGCAGATGTAGAGGACAGAGGGGTGTGGAGACGGATGATCTGCTGTGGAGACCTCTAATGGGAGCAGCCAAAGAAGAAGAAAGTAGGAGGTGTGTGTGTTTGGTGTGAGAGAGAGTGTGTGTGTGTGTGTGTGTGTGTGTGTGTGTGTGTGTGTGTGTGTGTGTGTGTGAGAGAGAGAGAAAGAGAGAGAGAGAGAAACATGGTTTTACATAAAAGAAATCTGAAAATTAAACATTTCTGTAAAATGTCTAAGATTTTGGAAGTCAATGCAGGAACTAATGCTTTCAAGACCATGGCACAGGAGATGTAGCAGGATTTAGAGCAGTGGTTCTACTGCAGGTTACTTTTTTTTTTTATTTAAATGGCTGCTCGAGCCAATGTGACCTTATCACATGAGTCTATCATACAAAGTGAACCATGAAAAACAGAACTTACATTCTTGAAAGGTTTTTTTTCTGTTTACATGACAAAATGGAACAGTATTACCAGCTGCACAATGTGGAGAAAGAAATAAACTGTGATGATAAAAGAAAAAGCATACAAGCTTTTGAAAAAAAGAAAGAGAAAAATTTACATCATGTGTAAAGATCAAGCAGAAGAAATTACCAACTCCACTTTCCTACAGTTAAACCAACTGTAGAGTAGAGGAGAAATTCAGCAAAAGAGTAAACATACTAAAAACCTGCAGAGAAAGAAAAAATAGGGAGGGAAAGAAAACACATGGAAGGGGAATGAGGGAGGGGGGAGAGAGACAGAGTGAGACAGAGCGATGACAGAAGTAGGAGACCTGAGAGAAAAACTACGCAGAGATTTCAACAACAAAACCACAAATTAGATATAAATTCACCCAATTGACAAACACAGAGTAAAATATTTGAGCCCCTGGGAAACCAAATACAATACAATGAGTTAGATTTTCTTCACTTCATGATTGATTCAAAACTGAAACCAAACTCTACGTTGTACCGAATGACTCTGCATTGTGTGTGTTTTTAAAAACCTTTTCTTTGTTCTTTCAGATGCGTAAGAGGTTCTGCAAAAGATTTTAATTGTACTCTTCCTACATCCCAACAATGACCATAATTTCTAAAATATTTTTTTCCTTTTTTCTAATTTTTGCACCACACTTTAGAACTATTACAAAATAAAACATCCTGCAACAATTTCAAGTCAAGTTTATTATGAATTTCAGATTAAAGCACCCAGATAGATGTTGATCTCTGCTGTAGCCTGTTTCATATTAAAATTAATAGTGATCACATGGACTGAAAACACATTTGGAATGATGGAAGCATTTATTATTTATTATTTCATGTTTTTCTTGTATACAATCTATCTAATCTAGCCCCACTAAGCTTATTGTCCACTATCTTTATGCCTGTATCTTGTTTTACCCCTATAATTCTTATTATCTATTTAGTCAAATTCTTTTACTTTTTGGAGAGCGCTGTGCTGGATTGGCTCTGAGGCTCCTCTACATTTCTATCAGCTATGAAATTCTGTGTAAAGTTCCAACTGCACATACATTTTCATTAAAATTTCCCAAGAACATTCTTTATCTTCATAAAAACTTCCACTTTCTGGACCCTTATTTGGAGCATAAACATTTATTTATACAAACTCCGCCCTCCATATTCAGCCTCTGTTAACGAACCGTTTTAATTGATCGAATACCCAAGATGTTTATTTTCAGACATTTTGATAATAAATTGGCTACACCTGCACTAGTACAACCCCTGGCAAAAAGTATGGAATCACCCTTCTCAGAAGATGTTCATTCAAATGTTTAATTGTGTAGAGAAAAAACCAAGCACATATATGCCACAAAACAATTTTCACTCAACAAAACAATATTCTGGCTGTATAAAACACTTAAAAAAACAACAAAGAAAGATAACTATAGTCAATTACAAGTGTTTTTACAGATCAAACAGAGGAAAAAAATATGGAATCACACAAATCTGAGGAAAATTATATGGAATCACCATGCACTTTGCATTTCTAAAACAAACACCTGTATCTGATTACAACTGCTAATTAGTCTGCAGTTAAAAAAAAGTGCTTGCACACATTAGTGATGTGTTGAACCAAGATGATTGACATAACTCATGGCTCCAACACGAGAGATGTCAGTTGAAACAAAGGAGAGGATTATCAAACTTTTCAAAGAAGGTAAATCTTCACGGAATGTTGCAAAAAATGTTGGTTGTTCCCAGTCAGCTGTGTCTAAAACCTGGACCAAGTACAAATCAAATGGAAAGGTTGTAAAAGGGAAGTGTACTGGTAGACCAAGAAAGACATCAAAGCGCCAAGACAGAAAACTTAAAGCAATATGCCTTGAAAACAGAAAATACACAACAAAACAAATGAGGAACAAATGGGCAGAAAGTGGAGTTCATGTCTGTGACCGGACTGTAAGAAATCGCCTAAAAGAAATGGGATTTACAGAAAAGCCAAACGAAAACCATCATTAACATCTAAACAGAAAAAAACAAGGTTTCAGTGGGCTAAAGAAAGACAATCTTGGACTGTGGATGACTGGATGAGAGTTATATTCAGTGATGAATCACGAATCTGCATTGGGCAGGGTGATGATGCTGGAACTTTTGTTTGGTGCCGTTCCAATGAAATTTATGAAGACAACTGCCTGAAGAAAACATGCAAATTTCCACAATCATTAATGATATGGGGTTGTATGTCAGGTAAAGGTATGGGAGAGATGACAGTCATTACATCTTCTATAAATGCACAAGTTTATGTTGAGATTTTGGACACTTTTCTTATTCCATCAATTGAAAGGATGTTTGGTGATGGTAGCATCATTTTTCAGGATGATAGTGCATCGTGCCATAGGGCAAAATCTGTGAAAACATTTCTACAGGAAAGACATATAATGTCAATGGCATGGCCTGCAAATAGTCCGGACCTCAATCCAATTGAAAATCTGTGGTGGAAATTAAAGAAAATGGTCCACGACAAGGCTCCAACCTGCAAAGCTGATCTGGCAACTGCAATAAGACAAAGCTGGAGACAGATTGATGAAGTATACTGTTTGTCATTAGCTAAATCCATGCCTCAGAGAATTCAAGCTGTTATAAAAGCCAGAGGTGCTGCAACAAAGTACTAGT
>JBCEWE010001953.1:0-21026 GCA_039877035.1 Silurus lanzhouensis
TGATGACATTTATCATCAGCTCTTCACCTCCACTACACTCTCACTGTACTCTTCCTTCAGAATCACACATACACCATTTCTCTTTCCATCCACACCATGATAGAACAGTTTAAACTCACCTCCAATGTTCCTGGCCTTACTCCATTTCCACTTGGTCTCCTGAACACACAACATATCTACATTTCTCCTCTCCATCATATCAGCTACCTCTCTCCCTTTACCAGTCATAGGTAAAAACTCTCCTTCACTTTACCTGCTGTCGCTGTAGACGTCTTCCTCCTCTTCTTCTCCTCCTTCGGCTAACAAGTAGCCCAATTTCCACCGGTATACCTTTGGCGGTCGTTGGTAACCCGGGTCTTGACCGATCCGGTATGAAATTCTGAGTTGTGATCCGCATAATTGATTTGGCAGGTTTCCTAATGCAACCCTCCCCATTTATCCGGGCTTGGGACCGGCACTAAGAGTGCAATGGCTTGTGCCTCCCTAATGCTGGGTTAAATGATGCTATGGGTTAGTTCATTGCTATGGGTTAGTTCATTGTATATGAAAATTCATATTTCCACAATAACATTTTTTTTGGTAAAGTTTTTTATATTTTTATAAAATTATGAAATGAAATATTTTGATAAAAGCAATTTTGAATTGAAAAAAAAAAATTCAAACCATTGTTTGTCAGCACGATGAATTTTTGCCCTTTTAACGTTTTTTTTGTTCAATTAAGCTTATGAATTTGAAAAGTAATATTTTCACAAAGACTTGCAAAAACTTGATTTGTCATTTCACGTTTTTCATTGAATTTTTGCACTTTTTAACATTTTTTCATGAAATGTTTCAGATAAATATGAAAATGTTTATTTTACCAATTGATTTCAAATTTTTTTTTTTTTAAAGTTACTCTACTTTAATATTCATATATATATTTATATATTATAATATAATTTCATATTTTTCTTTTTAAAAAGTTATTTTTCTCAGCCCATGGTTTTAATGTAAGTTTTTGCGGCTTTTTTTTATACCTTTTTCATTAAATGATCTTATGAATATGAACATTTATATTTCCCCTTCAGGAACTCGAGCTGCGTCGAAACGCTATGGGAACGCCCCTGCGTGACCGCGCTCTGAACCACGTGTGTAATCTGACCATAGGCGTTTGGGACGTGACGTCATCAGCGGGCGACGTCGCGTAAACAGGAAGCTACAAATGGCTGCGAGATGGACCAGACGCTAGCTTTCTGCTCGTTCAGGTAAGCGCTGTTTCGCTGTGTTTTTCTGATCGAGTGATGGCTGGCAGACAAGGTTTCCGTAAGTGCGTTCATCCGTGTCCACGTTTCATTACCGGTAGGGATTCGCATGTTGCCTGGGTGTGGAGCATGCACAGTCGGCTCTCGAGGGAGCCGATTGCTCGCATTGTAGCCGCATGGCTATGCGCACGCTTCGCTCCCGGAGAGCGCTCTTTGAGAGGAGCTCTCTCCCTCGCGGCTCCGGTCCCGCTCTCGCCGAGGCGAAGCGGCGCCGGCGCCCGTGGGCTCGCAGGCCGATTTAGCGGCGGGGTTGGAGTCGGATGAGTCCGCTTCAGCTTCGTCGGCTGAATTGAGCTTCGGCTCTATTGGGAAGCAGGCCCGATGGCTGCTTCTTCTCCCGGTACGAGCAGCGCGGCATTACATGTCTCTCTCTCCGAGGAGGGTGAGCTGATGGATGCTAGCGAGCCCGTGGAGCCCTCTCAGCCTGTGCTGTACGAGGACTCCTCGAGGTCGTGACACGAGCCGTTGCTAAGCTGGATCTAGCCTGGCCGGTGGAGCAGCAGAGACAGCGCGCACCCAGTAAGCTGGATGAGCGTTTTCTGCGTCCTGTGTCGCTTCCTCGGCGCCGGGGCCTGCTGTTTTTTCCTGATCTGCATGCCGAGGTGTCCAGTACTTGGGAAACCCCATACTCAGCGCGTGCTTCGTCGCACCACTCCTCGCTTTACGCGAATGTGGTTGGGGCTAAGGCGTGCGGCTATGGGGCGATGCCGCGTGTTGAAGAGACGCTAGCTAGCTACCTCTCTCCTAGCGTAGCATCGTCGCTAAAGGCTCCGGTGTTCCCTACTAAACCGCTACGTGCTACATCGGCTTTAGTGGGGAAGGCTTACGCGGCGGCAGGTCAGGCCGCGGGATGTCTCCACACCATGGGCGTGTTGCAGGCATACCAGGCGGATCTGCTGCGTGATTTGGATGAGGGACTTAGCTCCGGGGCCACTGACATTAAGGAGTTACGTCGCGCTGCCGACCTAACCCTTCGGGCCACAAAACACACGGCGCGGGCCGTTGGTCGGTCCATGGCGGCCCTGGTGGCCACAGAGCGGCATCTGTGGCTCACCTTGTCCGACCTCCCGGACAAGGATCGAGCTGTGCTCTTGAACGCACCGATGGCTCCTCCTGGTCTGTTCGGTGACGCCGTGACGGCAGTCGTAAACAGGTTTCAGGAGTCTAAGAAGCAGTCGGCTGCGTTCAGCAGTACCTCCCTCGCCGGTCACGTGGGGCTGGTCGGCGGCAGCCCCAGCCTGGTCCTTCTGGGCACCGCGAAGCCCAGAAACAGAGCGTCGCCACCCGGTCTCCGCGGGCGGGTCCTAAGGGTCCCAGGCGTCGCTCTGGGCCCAAGAAGGAGCGGGCAGACCTGAAGGGCACCCTCGACTCCAGCAAACGAGCCGTGGTGCGGAAATCCTGACGATTTTCGGTCGAGGGGGCGGTGTTTGTCTCACGCTACGGCGGCCGTCCTCCCCCGCACCGCCAGGAGGCCGGGCCGTGGTCTCTGCCGCAGGATGTGATTCAGAGCACGGCCGCCCTCCAGCGGGCGTCTCCCTCCACTTCCGCCCAAAGTCTAGGTATGGATGGGGGAGCCCCGCCGCCTCTGTCGAGGTGTCTTCGGCTGCAGGGCTCCGCCCCAGCTGCTCTGAGCGGGTCAGAGGCCAGTCCCGAGGGGCTGGTTCCCCTGCGGGACTTTCTGGCAGCTTGGAGGTGCTGCCAGGAGTCTCCCAGTGGGTCCTGCGGACCATAGGAGGGGGTTACGCAATACAGTTTGCGTCCTCTCCTCCCCGTTTCAACGGGTTGTGTCCCGCCCTGGTGGGTCCCGAGCAGGCTCTGGTCCTGGAACAGGAAGTGCGCACGCTCCTGGGGAAAGGGGCCATCGAGGTGGTTCCCCCCTCGGTTCGAGAGTCAGGCTTCGACAGCCCGTACTTCGTTGTTCCGAAGAAGGATGGCGGGTTGCGTCCCATTCTGGATCTTCGCTCCTTGAACCGCTCTCTCAGGAGACTCAGGTTCAGGATGCTCACCCTCAAGGGGGTCGTGACGCAGATCAGGTCCGGGGACTGGTTCGTCACTGTAGATCTGAAGGATGCATACTTCCACATCTCCATCCTTCCTGCACACAGGAGGTTCCTGAGGTTTGTTTTCGGGGGCGTAGCATACCAATATCGGGTCCTCCCGTTCGGTCTGGCACTCTCGCCCCGCACCTTCACGAAGTGCGTCGATGCTGCACTGGCCCCGCTGCGGCTTCAGGTTGGTTGATCATGGCTCCCTCGGAGCGCCAGGCGATTCGGCATCGAGATGTCGTCCTCGCCTGCATGAAGGTGCTTGGGTTTCGGCTAAACGCCAGCAAAAGCGTGCTTTCTCCTTTACAGAGAACCACCTTTTTGGGCGTGGTGTGGGACGCGGCCAGGATGCAGGCACAGTTGTCGCCTGCTCGGGTCGAGGTCGTCCTTGCGGCTGTCAGGAGAGTGCGGGAAGGCCAGCCACTCACTGTGCGGCAGTTCCAGAGGCTGCTAGGGCTCATGGCGGCGGCGTCCAGCATAGTCCCGCTCGGGCTCCTGCACATGAGCCCCTCCAGTGGTGGCTCCGGAGCAGGGGGTTCTCCCTCAGGGGAAACCCGCATCGCACTATCAAGGTCTCGCGGCGTGCCCTTCGAGCCTTGGATGTCTGGAAAGACCGGACATTCCTGTCCCGTGGCCCGGTGTTGGGGGTTCCGTGTCGTCGCGTGACGCTTACGACGGACGCTTCCCTCACAGGGTGGGGAGCGGCCCGCGTCTCTCGTGGCACATAAATTGCCTGGAGATGATGGCTGTGTTTTTGGGGTTAAAACACTTTCTCCCAGCAATGAGAGATGGCCATGTGTTGGTCCGTACGGACAATACGGCGGTGGTCTCCTACATCAACCGCCAGGGGGTCTCCGTTCCCGCCCCTTGTACAAACTAGCACAGGCGGTCCTCTTGTGGTCTCAGGACAGGTTACTGTCCCTGAGGGCCATTTACATCCCCGGTCGGTTGAATGTCAGAGCAGACGCCCTGTCGAGACAGGGGCCGCAGCCTGGGAATGGCGTCTCCACCCCGAGGTGGTGGAGCTGGTATGGCGGAGGTTCTACAGAGCCCAAGTGGATCTTTTTGCGACCCAGGAGACCTCGCACTGTCCCCTCTGGTTCTCTCTCTCTCACCCAGCCCGTTAGGGCTGGATGCCATGGTACAGTCGTGGCCGAGGCTGCGTCTGTACGGCTTCCCCCCGATCGCTCTGCTCCCTGGAGTTTGGAGAGGGTTCGCCGGGAGGGAGCCCGTCTCCTCCTGGTGGCGCCTCGATGGCCGAGCAAGCCGTGGTTTGCGGATCTGGTGCCCCTTCTCGAGGGCCCTCCTTGGGAGATTCCTCCCAGGAGGGATCTTCTCTCTCAGGCGGGCGGGACCCTGGTTCACCCCCGCCCGGAGTTGTGGAGGCTGTGGCTGTGGCCCCTGAGGGGGCCCGGTTCGCGGCAGCCGGTCTCTCCACCGAGGTGGTAGAGACCCTTCTCCACTCCAGGGCTCCCTCCACGAGGAGGTCGTACGCCACACGCTGGCGGCTGTTCACGTCCTGGTGCGAGCACCGTGGCCTGGATCCTGTTAACTGCCCGGTTGGGTCAGTTCTGGAGTTCCTGCAGGAACAGTTTGCGGCAGGGTTAACCCCCTCGACCCTGAAGGTTTACGTGTCGGCCATCGCGGCGTATGGCTCCCCGCCTGCGGGGCAGTCGCTGGGTAGACACCCACTGGTGACACGTTTCCTCCGTGGCACCCGGAGGCTGAGGCCCGGGACGCGACCCAGAGTGCCTGTCTGGGATCTGGCCGTTGTGCTGGCAGCTCTTTCTGAGCCCCCTTCGAGCCGTTAGCCGATGTGGCCCTTAGGTTTCTGTCGATCAAGACCACCTTTCTGTTGGCGATTTCCTCCCTGAAGAGGATCGGGGATCTGCAGGCTTTGTCTGTGGCCCCGTCTCGCCTGGAGTTTGCTCCTGGCATGGCCAAGGTGTTTCTCTATCCGAAACCTGGGTACGTGCCTAAGGTGCCTACGGCTCCCTCACGTCCTGTCATGTTGCAGGCATTCTGCCCTCCTCCGTTTACTGCCCCGACCAGGAGCGACAGCACCGACTGTGTCCAGTGCGAGCGCTGGATACTTACCTCCGCAGGACGAGTCCTTGGAGGAAGTCGGAGCAGCTGCTCGTCTGCTATGGCCCTAATCGGAAAGGTTTCCCGGCCAATAAGCAGACGTTGAGCAGATGGGTTGTGGATGCGATTGTGTCGGCTCACGAGTCCTCGGGCCTCCCCGCCCCGCTTGGGGTTCGAGCTCACTCCACCCGGAGTGTGGCGGCCTCTACGGCCTGGTCAGCTGGAGTCCCGCTCCAGGACATCTGTGACGCGGCGGGCTGGTCCACCCCGCTGACCTTCGTCAGGTTCTATGACCTTGACCTCAGAGCCACCCCGGGCTCCTCTGTGTTGCGTGCTGGTGCCGAGGCCCTCACTCTCTAGGCAGGGTCTGGTCAGTGTGGCGTAATTGGACACTCGTTCCCATAGCGTTTCGACGCAGCTCGAGTTCCTGAAGGGAACGTCTCTAGGTTACGACCGTAACCCTAGTTCCACGAGGGAACGAGACGCTGCGTCTCCGTGCCACACTCCCTGCATCCCTGCGGTGCTTACCTTCTCTCGCAGGAGCTAGCGTCTGGTCCATCTCGCAGCCATTTGTAGCTTCCTGTTTACGCGACGTCGCCCGCTGATGACGTCACGTCCCAAACGCCTATTGGTCAGATTACACACGTGGTTCAGAGCGCGGTCACGCAGGGGCGTTCCCATAGCGTTTCGACGCAGAGTCTCGTTCCCTCGGGGAACTAGGGTTACGGTCGTAACCTCGAGACGATTCACATTAACTATTACATTTGTCACGTCATATTTTTGTAAAAACTTTATTTGTATAGCCACTTTATTGTTTTGCGTTCACTTATGGCACAAGGTTTTCCATGAACATATGTATATTTTACAATAACTCATATTTTTATGATAAAGGATATTTGACATTGTAATGCAATTATGATTATGAATATGAAAAAAAAAACTTTTAGAAAAGAAAGTCATATTTTTTTTCAAACCATTGTTTATCATGTTTTGTGTTAATTTTTAGCACTTATAATGGTTTTTAGTTAAATGATGCCTGTGAATATGGAAAGTCATAATTTCACATTATCTTGTAAAAACTTGATTTGTCATTTCACATTTTTCAATTAACTTTTGCACATTTTTTTTCCCTGAAATTATTCCTTTCAATATGAAAATTAATATTATTGAAATTTTTTTTTTCATATTTATAAAAGAAAAGTCATATTTATTTTAAAATATCATTTTAATTTATCATTTAATTTTTAATTACATTTTTTTCGTTAACTTATTGCACTTTTAAAGATTCTTTTGTAAAATTATAAATGTGAGTGAACATTCATAATTTTACAATAACTTGTAAAAACTTGATTTGTCATTTCACGTTTTTCATTGAATTTTTGCACTTTTTAACAGTTTTTTAATGAAATTTTTCTGATGAATATGATCATTTATATTTTCCCAATTAATGTAATATTTTTATTTAAAAATAAAATATTTTTGAACAAACCATGGTTTTAATGTAAGTTTTTTGCTTACAAATTGCACGTTATTACTGTTTTCCATTAAATGATGCTTATGAATATGAAAATTCACATTTTCACATTAACTATCACATTTTTTATCATCTATTTTTATCTTTCTGTCAAAAACATGATTTGCATAGTAACTTTTTGTTTGTGATTCACTTATGGCCCTTTCCTTAATGGTTTTCCATTATCATATGATTTATATTTTCACAATTTCTCATATTTTTATAAAGGTAAAGGTTAACGTTTTTATGAAATTATGATTATGAATAGGAAATTATATATTTTAATAAAAACAATCTATCTTTTATTAAAAAAAGTAATTATTTTCAAACCATTGTTTGTCATAAAATTTGCGTAGAACTTTTTAACTTTTAATTGTTTTTAGTTACAGTTTTTCTCCAATGCTAAAACACATTTCACAAACGTTTCCTCCATGTTCCCCAATGTCTAAATACAACACCCTTTTCTAACGCTACATAAACACAACCACACCTTCTCACTTCAAAACTCACACCAAAAGAGCAGCTCGAAGCTTTCAAAAGTGTAAACACTATACACTTCATTACACACTACAGCAAAACAATTGAAAACACAATGCTCAATTTGTGAGAAGGTTCTTTGTTTCATAACTGCCAATGCATATTTTTGAAACTTTACAGTAATGGATGTTCTTAGATCTCTGCAGAGGATTAGGCATTTAGATTTGAGAGTTTCATATAAAGAGTATAGTAAATTCTGCATGTACGCTACTGTAACACAACTCAATGCAAAACAGAATCTATTGCACACAACAGTACTCTTGAAAACATGATCAGGGTGTAAAGTTTTTTTATTTACTTTATTCACACACACACACACACCACAATCACTGTGCGGCATCGAGTCGCTGAGCTGCATCGGGCCACATCACCTCATCCACATCTCAGGCTCTTGCCAGGCACCGCGGGAAAAACGCCCTGGAATGGCGAATCCATCCTTGGAAGCCCTCCACTGGGATGTCAACACAGGCCAGCTACATTGCCATTAGGAGGTCCTCTCTAGTGTATGGTTGTCTGTCATAAACCTTCCATCTCCATGATGAGAAGAACTCCTCTATAGGGTTCAGGAAAGGGGAGTAGGGTGGCAGACAGACGTTTAAAAAGTGGTTACTGTTGGTGGTGAACCACTCTCTGATTTGGTTTGTTTTGTGGAAGCGTACATTGTCCCAAATGATCACATAAATTTGATGTGCGGGCCCAGGATGGTGTTGTTGGCGGTCCAGGAGGATGTGAAAAGGTGAAAAGTCGTTGGGTGTTGTAAGACCCAAGGACAGCATGCCGGTGGACAAGCCCCTCCAAACCCATGGCTGCACAAAGAGTAATATTACCCCCCCGTTGGCCAGGAACCTCAGTGATGGCTCTTTGGCCAATGATGTTACGGCCTCTTTGCCTTTGTTTCTGCAGGTTGAAGCCAGCCTCATCCAGGAAGAGGTACTCATGAGGTCTGGCCATCGTGTCCAACTGTAATATCCTCTGTGAAAATGTGAAAGTGCACAGGTGTTCAGAACAACAGTCAATCAGGTAGCACAGTATGTCCACTAACTATACTGTGAACATGGATGTATACTTACTTGCACATACTCGTAACGCAGGTCTTTGTGTCGTGCAGAGTTGTGCTCAAAAGGAACCCTATAGACCTGTTTCATCCGCATCTTTTGGCGCCGGAGAACTCGGTCTATTGTGGCCAAGCTGACATCATCAATGCTCTCAAAGTTTACATTATCGGCAATGACTTTGTCTCTGATCTCCCAGAGTCTGATGAGGTTGTTCTCACGAACCATATCCACAATGACGGTTTGTGCCGCTGTAAATATGGCAACCCTCCCACCTCTATGTGGCATTCTTTCAACTCTAAAGAAAGAAACGTGTTGTCAGTTTTACAATACAGTAACAACTGATTTGAAACCAATAGACTACTTTCACAGGCTTGTAAAATTGTATTGTGACAAAGAAAGCAATAGAGTACAATACCTGTTGTGTTGTCTGAATGCCCTGACAATGGTGGCCACGGTGAACCTACTAAGGTTTGGACGGACTCGTAGTCCTGCTTCAGCCATTGTCATGCCATGGACAATGACATGGTCAATGACTGTTGCTCGCATCTCGTCCTCCTGGACCTACTCCTCTCCCTTGTTGGCCTGCTCCTCTTCCTCCTCTGATTTGAACTCCTCTTCCTCGTTGGCCTGCACCTCTTCTTCCATGGCCAGGTCTTCTCCCTCCTCTGACTCGAATTCCTCTTCTCTTGACTCTGCCTTCATCCATAGGGTTTGTTTGGAATCTACAGCAAACTGTGCACTCTGAACTTGCTTTTGTACATGTGGTCACAGCATTAGCAACAAGTGTCTTAAATTTTGAGTCGTTGTGTGTAATGAATGACGGCAGTTGTGTTTAAATATTGCTGACTGTGGCAAGCAGTTTGCCTCACATGAGCTTTCATTTGAGAATATGAGCAGAGTTCTTTTGCAACTTGTGTTTTAGCAAAAAAAAAAAAAAAAAAAAAACGTGTTAAGATTTATGAGAACGAAGGATTGTGTTTTGTGAATTGTGTCTTCATGTGAAATGTGTTTATGATAATGGAAAATGATGGCTAGATTTAGTAAATGTGTTTAGACAACTGGGCATTTGGTTTAGAGGATTGGCTTTTGTGTTTTAGCAAAAACTGTAATAAGTGGTGACATGACAAAATATGTTTAGACGGAAATATAACGTTTTTCATAAAAAGAGTTATTGTAAAAATATGAATATTCAAATTCATAAGCACAATTAAATAAAAAAATGTTAAAAAGTGTAATACGTGAACGAAAAACTTTTACATGAAAAACCATGATATGAATAAAAAATATGATTTTTTTTACATAAAATATAATAGTCATTATGAAAATATGAATTTTCATATTCAGAAGCATATGTTCATGGAAGACCTTTATAAAATTGGCATTAGAAACAAAAAACTAAAAAGTGTGCCCATACAAATCACATTTTGACAAATACATATGAAATTTACAATTAAAATGATAGTTATTGTTAAAATATTAAATTTCATATTTAAAAGCATCGTTTAATGAAAAACCATTGAAAAAATGCAATATGCAAGCAAAAAAGATTTTCATTAAAAACCATGGTCTTAGAAAAATATAACTTAAAAATAAATAAATAAATAAATTTATGAAAAAAAAGGTAAAAAGTACATAAATTCAATGAAAAACGTGACAAATCACGTGACATTTTTACAAGTTATTGTAAATATAAATGGTCATATTCATAAGCATTATTTCACAATAAATCGTTAAAAACAGTGCTATAAGTGAATGAAAAAGGTTTCATGATAAACCATGTTTTGACTTAAATATGACTTTTCTCATATAAATATGAAATTAATAGGTAAAATATACATTTTAATAATGAAAGAAATAATTTCATGAAAAACTATTTTAAAAAAGTGCAAAAATAAAAGAATCTATGCAAAACGTGATGACAAACAATAGTTTGACGAAAATTTGACGACTCAAAAATATATGTATAAAATGTTATATAATAATATAATGTGATTGTGGCACAGTGATTGTGGTGTGTGTGTGTGTGTGTGTGTGTGGTGTGAACAAAGTAAATAAAAAAACTTCACACCCTGATCATGTTTTCAAGAGTACTGTTGTGTGCAATAGATTCTGTTTTTGCATTGAGTTGTGTTACAGTAGTGTACATGCAGAATTTACTATAGATTTATACTCTTTATATGAAACTATCAAATCTAAATGCCTAATCCTCTGCAGAGATCTAAGAACATCCATTACTGTAAATTTTCAAAAATATGCATTGGCAGTTATAAAAAAAAGAACCTTCTCACAAATTGAGCATTGTGTTTTCAATTGTTTTGCTGTAGTGTGTAATGAAATGTATAGTGTTTACATTTTTGAAAGCTTCGAGCTGCTCTTTTGGTGTGAAAGTTTGAGTTTGAAGTGAGAATGTGTGGATGTGTTTATGTAGCTTTAGAAAAGAGTGTTGTGTTTAGACATTGGGAACATGGAGGAAACGTTTGTGAAATGTGTTTTAGCATTTGAGAAAAACTGTAATATATACAAGTACAAAAAGAGAATAAAATGCGTTAGAAAGTCATGATTAATCAAAAACGAACTCAAAACACATATTTTGCAAAGAGCTGTGGCGACCCCTAAGGGAAGAAGCCGATAGAAAGTTAGTTAGGTTTTTTTTATGTGCTGTCAAGAATGAGCTACTTGATATAGTTATATAAAAAAATATTAATTTTCATATTCAAAAATCATTATTTCATAAAAACTGCAAAAAAAGAATGAAAATGGGTTAGAAAGTCATAATTGATGAAAAACGATAGAACAACACATATTTGGCAAAGCTTTTATTTTTAGCTTTTTTTTTTTCCTATAGTCTGAAAATGCGATTCCGCAAGTCTCAGGCTTCTAGGACGAAGAGAAAGCGGTTTTTCGAACCAAGCGAATATGCACAAACAGCCTGCATTTCCTCATGATTATTTTACATGTTTATGATGATAAATAATATTACAAAACATTATCTGACCAAAATAGGAAATTTTTCATAAAAATATTATAGTTATTTAAAAATTAGTCCTTTTCATAGTCATAATCATAATTTCAACAAAAACTGCAAAAAAAGACTGAAAATGGGTTAGAACGTCATAATTGATGAAAAACGATAGAACAATACATATTTGGCAAAACCTTTGATGTGCTGTCAAGAATGAGCTTTCCTATTGTCTGAAAAAGGAAAAAGAGAAAGCGGTTTTTCGAACGAAGCGAATATGCACAAACAGCATTAACATGCCCATGAGAAAAGGTCGTTTTTTTATGAAATATTATATAACAAAACATTTTCTGCCAGAAATATGACATTTTTCATATAAACATTATAGTTATATAAAAAATATTAATTTTCATATTTAAAATCATAATTTCATAAAAACGGTTGAAATCTGCAAAAAAAGAATGAAAATGGTTTAGAAAGTCATAATTAATGTAAAAACAATACAACAACACATATTTGGCAAAAGCTTTTATGTGCTGTGAGGAATGAGTTTCTAACGGGCTGAAAACGCGATTCCGCAAGTCTCAGGCTTTAGGACGAAGAGAAAGCGGTTTTTCGAACGAAGCGAAGACATTTTTTATAAAAATATTATAGTTATTTTAATTTTTTTCATTTTCGTAGTCATAATCATAATTTCATAAAAACTGCAAAAAAAAGAATGAAAATGGGTTAGAAAGTCATAAATAATGTAAAACGATACAACACCACATATTTGGCAAAACCTTTTATGTGCTGTCAGGAATGAGTTTCTAAAGGGCTGAAAACGCGATTCCGCAAGTCTCAGGCTTCTAGAACGAAGAGAAAGCGGTTTTTGAACCAAGCGAATGTGCACAAACAGCCTGCATTTTCTCATGATTATTTTACATGTTTATAATGATAAATATATTACAAAACATTATCTGACTAAAATAGGAAATTATTTTATAAAAATATTATAGTTATTTAAAAATTATTCCTTTTCATAGTCATAATCATAATTTCAACAAAACTGCAAGAAAAAACTGAAAATGGTTAGAACGTCATAATTGATGAAAAACGATAGAAAAATACATATTTGGCAAAACCTTTGTGCTGTCAAGAATGAGCTTTCTTTTGGTCTGAAAATGCGATTCCGCAAGTCTCAGGCTTCTAGGACAAAGAGTAAACGGTTTTTCGAACCAAGCGAATATGCACAAACAGCATGAACATGCCCATGAGAAAAGGTCATGTTTTTTTATGAGATATTATATAACAAAACATTATCTGACCTAAATATGACATTTTTCATATAAATTTGAAAATATTAATTTTCATAGTCATAATTTTAATTTCATAAAAACTGTTGAAAACTGCAAAAAAAATAATGAAAATGAATTAGAAAGTCATAATTAATGTAAAACGATACAACAACACATATTTTTGCCAAATATGTGTTGTTGTATCGTTTTACATTAATTATGACTTTCTAATTCATTTTCATTATTTTTTTTGCAGTTTTTATGAAATTATGATTATGACTACAAAAATGAAAATTTTATGTGCTGTCAAGAATGAGCTTTCTTATGGTCTGAAAATGCGATTCCGCAAGTCTCAGGCTTCTTGAAAGAAGAGAAAACGGTTTTTCGAACCAAGCAAATATGCACAAACAGCATGAACATGCCCATGTGAAAAGGTGAGATATTATATAACAAAACATTTTCTGCCCAAAATATGACATTTTTCATATAAATAATATAGTTATTTCAAATATATAAATTTTCATATTCAAAATCATAATTTCATAAAAACTGCAAAAAGAGAATGAAAATGTGTTTGAAAGTCATAATTAATGTAAAACGAAACAACAACACATTTTTGGCAAAGCCTTTTATGTGCTGTGAGGAATGAGTTTTTAAAAGGCTGAAAACGCGATTCCGCAAGTCTCAGTCTTCTAGGACGAAGAGAAAGCGGCATTTCGAACCAAGCGAATATGCAACAAAACAGCATGCATTTCCTCATGATTATTTTACATATTTATGATGAGAAATTATATTACAAAACATTATCTGACCTAAATATGACATTTTTCATATAAATATTAGTTATTTTAAAACATTTTATTTTCGAAGTCATGATCATAATTTCATAAAAACTGGAAAGAAAAGTATGAAAATAGGTTAGAAAGTCATAATTGATCAAAAACGCTTGGTTCGAAAAGGTCATGTTTTTTTATGAGATATTATATAACAAAACATTTTCTGCCCAAAATATGACATTTTTCATATAAATAATATAGTTATTTCAAATATATAAATTTTCATATTCAAAATCATAATTTCATAAAAACTGCAAAAAGAGAATGAAAATGTGTTTGAAAGTCATAATTAATGTAAAACGAAACAACAACACATTTTTGGCAAAGCCTTTTATGTGCTGTCAGGAATGAGTTTGTAACAGTCTGAAAACGCGATTCCGCAAGTCTCAGGCTTCTAGGACGAAGAGAAAGCGGTTTTTCGAACTAAGCGAATATGCACAAACAGCCTGCATTTCCTCATGATTATTTTACATGTGTATGATTATAAATGATATTACAAAACATTATCTGACCTAAATATGATATTTTTCATATAAATAATTTAGTAATTTTAAAAATATAAATTTTCATAGTCATAATTTTTATTTCATAAAAACTGTTGAAAACTGCAAAAAGAGAATGAAAATGTGTTTGAAAGTCATAATTGATGAAAAACGAAACAACAACACATTTGGCAACGCCTTTTATGTGCTGTCAGGAATGAGTTTTTAACAGGCTGAAAACGCGATTCCGCAAGTCTCAGGCTTCTAGGACGAAGAAAAAGCGATTTTTCGAACCAAGCGAATATGCACAAACAGCATGCATTTTCTCATGATTATTTACATATTATGATGAGAAATGATATTACAAAACATTATCTGACCAAAATATGACATTTTTCATAAAAATATTAGTTATTTTAATTTTTTCATTTTCGTAGTCATAATCATAATTTCATAAAAAACTGGAAAGAAAAGTATGAAAATAGGTTAGAAAGTCATATTTGATCAAAAACGATAGAACAACACATATTTGGCAAAGCCTTTTATGTGCTGTCAGGAATGAGTTTTTAACAGGCTGAAAACGCGATTCCGCAAGTCTCAGGCTTCTAGGACGAAGAGAAAGCTTTTTTCGAACCAAGCGAATATGCACAAACAGCCTGCATTTCCTCATGATTATTTTACATGTTTATGATGATAAATGATATTACAAAACATTATCTGACCTAAATATACATTCTTCATATAAATAATTTAGTAATTTTGAAAATATAAATTTTCATAGTCATAATTTTAATTTCATAAAAACTGTTGAAAACTGCAAAAAGAATGAAAATGGGTTAGAAAGTCATAATTGATGAAAACGATAGAACAACACATATTTGGCAAAACCTTTGATGTGCTGTCAAGAATGAGCTTTCTTCTGGTCTGAAAATGCGATTCCGCAAGTCTCAGGCTTCTAGGACGAAGAGAAAGCTTTTTTTCGAACCAAGCGAATATGCACAAACAGCATGCATTTTCTCCATGTTTATTATGAGATATAATATTACAAAACATTTTCTGACCAAAATAATGACTTTTTCATAAAAAATTTTAGTTATTTAAAAATTATTAATTTTCATAGACATCATAATTTCATAAAAACTGTTGAAAACTGCAAAAAAGAATGAAAAAAATAAAATAAAAAGAAGGAAAGTTATAATTAATGAAAAACGAATCAACAGCACATTTTTGGCAAAGCCTTCTACGTGATGTTAAGAATGAGCTTCTTATGGTCTGAAAACGCGATTGCGCCAATTTCAGCCTTTTAGGACGAAGAGAAAGCCGTTTTTCGATCCAAGCGTATTTCCACAAACAGCATGCGCTTACCCATGATACATTTACATTTTTAAAACGAGATATGACATTACAAAACATGTTCTGACCAAAAAATGACATTTTTTATATAAATATTAGTTATTTCAAAAATATGAATTTTCAGATTCATAATTTCATAAAAACTGTTAAAAACTGCAAAAGAAATGAAAATTAGTTAGAAACTCATAAAACGAAACAACAGCACATATTTGCCAAAGTCTTCTGCGTGCTGTAAAAAATTTGCAATTTTATCATAAAAAAAATGATGGAAAATATTTTCAATAAAAAAAATAATATAACATTTTCATAAAAAAATAAAAATAAATAAATAAATAAATAACTGGCTTGTGCCCCCATAATGGCTGGGTTACAAATATATATATATATATATATATATATATATATATTTGTAACCCAGCCATTAGGGGGCACAAGCCAGTGCACTCTTAGTGCCGGTCCCAAGCCCGGGTAAATGGGGAGGGTTGCTTTAGGAAGGGCATCCAGCGTAAAACATGTGCCAAATCAAATATGCGGAGTACACAAATGAGAATTTCATACCGGATCGGTCGAGGCCCGGGTTAACAACGACCGCCACAGGTATTGTTAGCCGACAGGGTACCGGTGGAAATTGGGCTACTGTTGTCCGAAGGAGGAGAAAAAGAGGAGGAAGACGTTTACAGAGACGGCAGGAAAAGGAGCAGTGTAGGAGAGTAGAGGTTCGGGTTGGTACTTTAAATGTTGGTACTATGACGGGTAAAGGGAGAGAGGTAGTTGATATGATGGAGAGGAGAAAGGTAAATATGCTGTGTGTTCAGGAGACCAAGTGGAAAGCGAGTAAGGCCAGGAACATTGGAGGTGGGTTTAAACTGTTCTATCATGGTGTGGATGGGAAGAGATATGGTGTAGGGGTGATTCTGAAGGAAAAGTACAGTAAGAGTGTAGTAGAGGTGAAGAGAGTTTCTGATAGGGTGATGATCGTGAAGGTGGAAGTTGAAGGGATGATGATAAATGTCATCAGTGCCTATGCTCCACAAGTTAGCTGTGAGATAGAGGACAAGGAAAGATTCTGGAGTGAATTAGATGAAGTGGTAGATGGTGTACCTAGGAAAGAACGATGGGTGATTGGGGCAGACTTTAATAGGCATGTAGGTGAAGGGAACAGCGGTGATGAGGCGGTGATGGGTAGGTATGGTTTTAAGGAGAGGTATGTGGATGGGCAGATGGTGGTAGATTTTGCTAAAAGGATAGAAATGGCAGTGGTGAACACGTATTTTAGGAAGAAGGAGGATCATAGGGTGACGTATAGGAGTGGAGGAAGGGGCACACTATGTGCTATGCAGGAGATGCAACCTGAAGGAGATTGGAGACTGTAAGGTGTTGGCGGGGGATAGTGTAGCTAGACAGCATCGGATGGTGGTTTGTAGGATGTTTTTGGAGGCGAAGAAGAAGAGGAGGAAAGTAAGGATTGAAAGAAGAATAAGATGGTGGAAACTGAAGGAGGAAGAGTGTAGTGTGAGGTTCAGGGAAGAGGTCAGACAGGGGCTTGGTGGTGGTGAAGAGGTGCCGGATGATTGGGCAACTACTGCAGGAGTGATGAGGGAGGCAGCTAGAAAAGTACTTGGTGTGACATCTGGAAATAGAAAGCAAGGTGGAATGAGTAAGAGCATTAGGGGATAGAGGTTGGCAAAACAGAAGTGGGATCAACAGAGTGATGGGAAAAGTAGGCAGGAGTACAAGGAGATGCGGCAGCAGGTAAAAAGGGATGTGGCAAAAGCCAAGGAAAAGGCATATGAGGAGCTGTATAAGAGGTTGGACACTAAGGAAGGAGATAAGGATATATACCGATTGGCCAGGCAGAGGGACCGAGCTGGGAAGGATGTACTGCAAGTTAGAGCAATAAAGGATGGAGAGGGAAATGTGTTGACTAGTGAGGAGAGTGTGTTGAGAAGGTGGAGGGAGTATTTTGAGCAGCTGATGAATGAGGAAATCACAGAGAGGGAAGGTTGGAGGATGTGGAGTTGGTAAAGCAGGATGTAGATAGGATTAGTAAGGAGGAAGTGAGAGCAGCGATTAAGAGGATGAAGAATGGAAGTCGGTTGGACCAGATGACATACCGGTAGAAGCGTGGAGATGTTTAGGAGAGATGGCAGTGGAGTTTTTAACCAGATTGTTTACCTGCAGTAACTACAGGGGAATTAAGTTGATCAGTCACACCATGAAGTTATGGGAAACAGTAGTGGAAGCCAGGCTGAGACAAGAGGTGACCATCTGTGAGCAACAGTATGGTTTCATGCCGAGGAAGAGCACCACAGATGCCTTATTTGCTTTGACGATGTTGATGGAGAAGTATAGAGAAGGGCAGAGGGAATTGCATTGTGTATTTGTGGATTTAGAGAAAGCATACGACAGAGTGCAAGAGAGGAGTTGTGGTATTGTATGAGAAAGTCAGGTGTGTCAGAAAAGTATGTGAGGGTGGTGCAGGACATGTATGAGGACAGTGTGACAGCAGTGAAGTGTGCAGTAGGTACGACAGACTGGTTCAGGCTGAATGTTGGACTGCATCAAGGATCGGCCCTGAGCCCTTTCCAGTTTGCAGTGGTGATGGACAGGTTGACGGACGAGGTCAGACAGGAGTCTCCCTGGACTATGATGTTTGCAGATGATATTGTGATTTGTGGTGAGAGTAGAGAGCAGGTTGAGAAGAGCCTGGAGAGGTGGAGATATGCGCTGGAGAGAAGGGGAATGAAAGTCAGTAGGAGTAAGACAGAGTACATGTAAGTGAATGAGAGGGAGGGCAGTGGAGTAATGCGGTTGCAGGGAGAAGAGGTGGAAAAGGTGGAGGAGTTCAGGTACCTGGGTCAACAGTGCAAGTAATGGAGAGTGTGTTAGAGAAGTAACGAAAAGAGTGCAGGCAGGGTGGAGTGGGTGGAGAAGAGTAACAGGAGTGATTTGTGATAGAAGAGTATCTGCAAGAATGACCTGCGATGTTGTATGGATCAGAGACAGTGGCATTGAGAAAAAGACAGGAGGCGGAGCTGGAGGTAGCAGAGCTGAAGATGTTAAGGTTTTCGTTGGAAGTGACGAGGATGGACAAGATTAGAAATGAGTTTATTAGAGGGACAGCACATGTAGGATGTTTGGTGACAAGGTGAGGGAGGCGAGATTGAGATGGTTTGGACATGTGCAGAGAAGGGACATGAATTATATTGGTAGAAGAATGCTGAAGATGAAGTCACCAGGTAGGAGGAAAAGAGGAAGGCCAAGGAGGAGGTTCATGGATGTGGTGAGGGAAGACATGCAGGTAGTTGGTGTGAAAGAGGCAGATGTAGAGGACAGGGTGGTATGGAGACGGATGATCCGCTGTGGCGACCCCTAATGGGAACAGCCGAAAGAAGAAGAAGAAGATATATATATATATATATATATATATATTTATATTATTATATATATATATATTATATATTATATATATATATATATATATATAATTTTTTATATATATATATATATATATATATATATATATATATTATATATATTATAATAAACGTGTTTTTTCATGTCACCTTTTCATGCACTTATTGGACTTTTTTTAAATTTGTTTTTAATGAAATGATGCTAATGATCTGATCTTCTTCTTCTTACGGATCATCTGTCTAAATACCACCCTGTCCTCTACGGCTACCTCTACCAACTACCTGCATGTCTTCCCTCACCACATCCATGAACCTCATCCTTGGTCCTTCCTGGTGGCTTCATCCTCAGCGTTCTTCTTGTCACCAAAACATCCTACATGGGCTGTCCCTCTAATAAACTAATTTCTAATCTTGTCACTCCCAACGAAAACCTTAACAACTTCAGTCTCTATTCCATACAACATCGCAGGTCTCACCACACCCCTATAAACTTTTCCTTTTATTCTTGCAGATACCCTACTATCACAAATCACTCCTGTCACTCGTCTTACTCTACCCTGTGTGCACTCTTTTCTTCACTTCTCTAACACACTCTTCATCACTTTGCACTGTTGACTCCAAGTAACTGAACTCCTCCACCTCTTCTCCCTGCAACCGCACCACTCCACCGCATTCGTTTTCATTTACGCACATGTACTCTGTCTACTCCTACTGACTTTCATTCCCTTCTCTCAAGCACATACCTCCACCTCTCCAGGCTCTGCTCAACCTGCTCACTTACTCTCACCACAAATTCACAATATCATCCGCAAACATTATATTCCAGGGATACTCCTGTCTGACTTCGTCCATCACCACTGCCAAACAGGAAAGGGCTCAGGCCGATCCTTGATGCAGTCCAACCTTCACCTTGAACCTGTTCCTACTGCACACTTCACTGCTGTCACACTGTCCTCATACATGTCCTGCACCCCTTCACATACTTCTCTGACACACCTGACTTCCACATACAATACCACAACTCCTCTCTTGGCACTCTGTCGTACGCTTTCTCTAAATCCACAAATCCACAATGCAATTCCTTCTGTCCTTCTCTATACTTCTCCATCAACATTCTCAAAGCAAATAGGGCATCTGTGGTGCTCTTCCTCGGCATGAAACCATACTGTTGCTCACAGATGGTCACCTTTTCTCTCAGCCTGGCTTCCACTACTCTTTCCCATAACTTCATGGTGTGACTGATCAACTTTATTCACTTGCAGTTACTGCAGGTGTGCACAGCTCCTTTATGCTTAAAGATCGGTACCAGCACACTACTTCTCCATACCTCAGGCATCCTCTTAAAACTCCACTGCCATCTCTCCTAGACATCTCCATGCTTCTACCGTTATGTCATCTGGTCCAACCGACTTTTCACTCTTCATCCTCTTAAACGCTGCTCTCACTTCCTCCTTACTAATCCTATCCACTTCCTGCTTCACCAACTCCACATCATCCAACCCTCTCTCTCTCTGATATTTCTCACTCATCAGTTGCTCAAAATACTCCCTCCACCTTCTCAAAGCACATCCTTCCCAGCTCGGTCCCTCTGCCTGACCAATCGGTACAAATCCTTTTCTCCTTCCTTAGTGTCCAACCTTTCATACAGCTCCTCATACGCCTTTTCCTTGGCTTTCGCTACATCCCTCTTTACCTGCTGCCGCATCTCCTTGTACTCCTGCCCTACGTTTCTCATCACTCTGTCGATCCATTTCTGTTTTACCAACCTCTTTCCCCTTATGCTCTCCTGCACTACCTAATTTCACCACCATGTCTCTTTGTCTTCTTTTCTATTTCCAGATGTCTCACCAAGTACTTTTCTAGCTGCCTCCCTAATCACTCCTGCAGTAGTTACCCAATCATCCAGCACCTCTTCACCACCACCGAGCCCTGTCTGACATCTTCCCTGAACCTCACACTACAGTCTTCCTCCTTTCAGTTTCCACCATCGTATTCTTCTTTCTGTCTTCACTCTCCTCCTCTTCTTCTTTGCCTCCAAAACCATCCTACAGACCACCATCCGATGCTGTCTAGCTACACTGTCCCCCTCCAACACCTTACAGTCCCCAATCTCCTTCAGGTTGCATCTCTTACTTAGAACATAGTCCACCTGTGTGCACCTTATAGG
>JBCEWE010000029.1:2500-15000 GCA_039877035.1 Silurus lanzhouensis
CACACACACACACACACACACACACACACATACATACACACATACAAACACACACACACACACACACACATACATACACACATACACACACACATACAAACACACATACACACATACACACACACACATATATACACACATATACACACATACACACATACAAACACACATACACACATATATACACACATACACACATACACACACATATACACATATATACACACATACACACACATATACACATATATACACACATACACACATACACACACATATACACATATATACACACATACACACACATAAACACACACACACACACACACACACACACACACGCCACCAAGCGTAATTTACGTCAGAATTTGTATCCAGTCCGATTTCTGGCTCCACCTCTGATGTTGCAGTCATGCCTTCAGAAATGAACAGGATTTAAGTCCATGTTGCTTGAAGGCTGTTTCTGTAACCAATCAGATTTTAAGTTAGCAGCACTGAGGCCCTCTAGCAGGCGTCTAATAACATCAGCACTTTCACATCCATTGATTGAATGGTCAGAGAAGGTTTTAATGATGGTATTAAGAGAATTTCGGCATTACATGTTTTGCAAATCACTAATCGTGGGTCTTTCCCTGATCTACTGAAATACGTCCACACCGCAGACAAGCACGTGCAGGGCGCGGCTTCTGTTTGCATCATTACAACAAACTGTTTCGGCCGTGTTTTTTCGGTGATCAAAGTCTTTCGGCCGAAAACTGAAAATGCATTTTTGGGCCATTTTCAGTACAAAATTTTTGGTGGCCGAATATTCTGTGCATCCCTAATTAAAACTCAACCCCAGCAAAACAGAACTTCTGGCTATCTCCAGGTGATTCATCTCCAGGTCAAGATCTCCTAATAACACTTCATGACTCTCTGCTCTTCCCTTCAGCCACTGCTCGTAACTTTGGGGTAACTATGGACAATAAACTGTCCTTCTTCCCACATGTCGCTAATGTTGCTCGTTCCTGTCGATTTCTTCTCTACAACATCCAAAGGATTCGATCATTTCTCTCCACACAGGCTGCCCAGGTTCTTGTTCAGACTCTTGTGATTTTGAGACTGGACTACTGCAGCTCTCTCCTGGCAGGTCTTCTCCTGAACGCTATTCATCCACTGCAAATGATCCAAAACGCAGCTGCAGGACTTGTGTTCAATCTGCCCAAGTTCTCCCACACCACCCCACTGCTGCTCCTCCACTGGCTTCCAGTAGCTGCATATATTAGATAAAAAAAATGGACCAACACGATCTTACCTCAGTGACCTCATCACATCTTACACTGCACCACGCTGTCTGAGATCCTCCAGCACTGCTCCACTGGTACCACCTTCTCTCAGAATGAGAGGTAAGGACACTTCAAGGCTCTTCTCTGTTCTGGCACCGAGGTGGTGGAATGAACTTCCCCTAGATGTCCGTACAGCAGAGTCCCTGACTATCTTCAAGTGATGGTTGAAGACCTACATCTTCCTGAAACACTTTAACTAACACTTTTCACGTTTGCTTTGTAAAAAGAGTTGTAGTGTGATTCATATAAAGTGTGTAATCCAGTGTACAGTGTAGATTTATTCATTACTGAGATTTAAAGCACTTTTGTACGTCGCTCTGGACACGGACGTCTGCTACATGCTGTAAATGTACATGTAAATGTAATGCTAGTTTAGGTTTTAGCATGTTTTAAATAAAGCAATCCCATAATTCCCTTCACCAGTTCATCTGTGTACTGACTCCACCTACCAGACACAATACACTCCGTTTCACTGACTAAAAAGAGCCTCGTGTTTACCTCCACTGCTTACATTAAGGTCACACAGTTACCATACTGTGTGTGTGTGTGCGTGCGTGCGTGCGTGCGTGCGTGCGTGCGTGTGTGTGCAGCTGACAGATGGTCTGAGGTGTGTAATCTGAGCCCTGGTTTATGTAAAGCAGCGCTGTTCATCTCACACACATCAGACACAACCATAAAGTAAAACTATAAATCCTGATTTATAGACATGAACTCAGCAGTGTGTTATTATTAAATATTAATATAATACGGATATTTTATTACACCACAGACACAGCAGCAGGTCACACACACACACAACACACATATTAATACACACCATACACACATCTGATGGTTATGGTTTCTATAGTAATGCCTTCTTTAGAGGGACTTCATGTATAGCGCTACACTACACCAATACTATTTTTTCTCTCTCCACACACACACACACACACACACACACACACACACACACACACACACACACACACACACACACTGCTTGTCAAAAAAAGTAACACACTGCAATACTTGTTTGCATCCCTTTAGCTTTGCTTATGGCAGGAATTCTCCATGGCTTGGTTTCCACACTTTCATGCAATGTCACAACACTCATTTCCACCCAGAGCTTCATGTATCTCTTGCCAAGATCTTGTATTCTCATATACACCACATATGTTTCTCAGTGGGGTTAAGCTCTGGACTCAGTGGAGACCAATCTATGTGTGAAAATATCTCATACACCCTGAACCTCCCTTTCATGTATTGAGCCACATGAATCCTGGCATCGTCATCTTGGAGAATGCTCATGCCATCATGGAAGAAAAAATCAGTTGATGGAAACACTTGGCCATTCAGTAGATTCAGGTAGTCGGTAGCCCTAAATTTGGGGCACATAATGTTGCCGAACCCAGACCTTTCCATCCGAAGCAACCGCAGATCATAACACAGCCATCCAAAGGCTTGTACTGTATTCTCTGGAGCAGGGTAAATCTGAACTCCTCAGACCACATGACCTTCTCAATTGTTCCAGAGTCCCATCTTTATACTTGCTAAGAAATTGAAGCTTTTTTCCTGATGATACTCACTGATTAGTGATTTCTGCACAGTTGTTTCTCCCAGTCCTGTGAGTTCTCTTCACACTGAGCCTGTAGAAATGTAATTACCTATGCTATTAAACAGAACCATCAGTTCTACTGCTGTTTAAATACCATCTGATTTCACCAAAAGTGTAAGTGATCTCTGATCACCATCATTCAGGATCACACTCACACTCTACTCACACTGTACTAATCTGTAAGTACTGTACTTCTTACACTGTATTCCTCACACTCAAACTGTACTCCAGTGCATTTATCACACTTACTGTACTCCTCACACTCACACAGTACTCCTCAGACTGTTTTCCTCACACTCACACTGTACTCCTCACTTTACACCCCTTACACTCACACTGTACTTCACTGTACTTATCATATTTACTGTACTCCTCATACTGTACTCCTTACACTCACGCTGTACTCACACTGTACTCCTCACACTTACACTGTATTCCTTACACTGTACTCCTCACACTCACATTGTACTCCAGTGCATTTATCACACTAATTTTACTCCTCACACTATACTCCTCACACTCACACTGTACTCCACTGTACTTATCACACTTACTGTACTCCTCACATTGTACTCCTCACACCCACACTGTACTTCTCAGACTGTTCTCCTCACACTCACACTGTACTCCTCTCTACACTCCTTACACTCACGTTGTACTCCACTGTAATTATTGCACTCACTGTACCCCCCACACTGTACTCCTCACACTCACACTGTACTCACATTGTACTCCTCACACTGTACTCCTCACATTCACTCTGTACTCCTCAGACTGTTCTCCTCACACTCACACTGTACTCACAATGTACCCCTTTACAATCACACTTTAATCACACTGTACTCCTCACACTGTACTCACACTGTATTCCTCACACCAACATTGTACTTACACTTACATTTACCCCCAGGCATGGTACACACGTGAGTGTGTGTCTCTGTGTGTGTGTGTGTGTGTGTGTGTGTGTGTGTGTGTGTGTGTGTGTGTGTGTGTGTGTGTGTGTGTCTGGTCTGCTTTATTTCTGGGGCAAAGTCATGTCCTGTCAGTGAGCTGAACACAGCTTTAGGGTTTTTTTTAGCTTTAGCCCTTCACCTTTCAGGACATGCCCCCAAATGGACAGGGCACTCATATAAATACTGTATAAGGACTAAACCACTGAAGTGTGTGTGTGTGTGTGTGTGTGTGTGTGTGTGTGTGTGTGTGTGTGTGTGTGTGTGTGTGTGTGTTTGTATGAGCGCAGAATCCTGATTACCGGAAGCTTTTATTCTCATAGAACACTTGTCTAATGGCTGACATTTTAGACAAGATCTGCTTTTAAACACACACCTACCTTTTCCTTTAATGTATGTATGTGTGTGTGTGTGTGTGTGTGTGTGTGTGTGTGTGTGTGTGTGTGTGTGTGTGTGTGTGTGTGTGTGTGTGTGTGCGGTCTGCCCGAGTAAGAGAGCAATAAAGCTCATTTATTATTCAGCAGCAGATAAACATTGATACATGAGGAAGTGAAAGTGAGGACAGTCATACCACACACACACACACACACACACACACACACACACACACACACACACACACACAAACACTACGATTCCATCTATTTCTATCTGGGAATCTCGTAGCTTCATAAAGTTGTGTTTTAACAGAGAAAGAATTAACTAATAATGTGTGATAAAAAAAAAGATAAAAATGATTGTAATATAATAAAAGAATGATAATGAATAGAAATGAGCAGTGTTTATCCACTTTAACAAAACATGAACATTAAACACTTGTGTGTTACCGAACTGTACAACCTGAATTTAACACACACTCATTACTCATCTCAGTCCATTCCACCATCATTTATGAATTATAATTTATACTTTAGAGTATTACACTGTTTACATGCTGCTGCTGCTGTTTTCTGCACTGCATTGTGTTTATATTTACTCTCAGTTCTAGTGTTTATAATCCTCTTAACACACTACTGTAAATTCAGAGTGTACAGTAGGTTGACTGGTCGGCACTCTCTTGTGTTATGTGTATTGTCTTGTGTTGTCTGTCTGTCTGTACTGTCTGTCTGTACTTTATGTAGCTGTATGTTGTGTGTTGTAGCTCTGTGTTGTTTAGTGTAGCACCAAGGGTTAGGGTTATTTGTGTCCTGTATTAAAGACAGAAAAATGAAGAAACCTTTAATATAGGTGAGTGTCTCCTGTCTCCCAACACAGCCATATGTGAGAGCCCTCACACACACACACACACACACACACACACACACACACACACACACACACACACACACACTCACTCAGAGTTATTTATATCACACTCACACAGTCTCTCTACATGGGATGTTTGTATCAGTGGCCCATTTTTTCCGGTCAGCATGTGAGGAGCAGCAGCTTGTGATTTTATGTCCTTCATGTGAACGAGTTTCCCTTCCTGTGTTTACTGAGCAGTCTTTACTAAAGTGTGTGTGTGTGTGTGTGTGTGTGTGTGTGTGTGTGTGTGTGTGTGTGTGTGTGTGTGTGTGTGTGTGAGATCAGTGTGTAACTGCTGATGTTTGTGTTTGCAGGCTAAGGACAGTGATGATGATGAGGAAGTCGTTCACATCGACCGAGGGAACTTCATGGATGAGTTCTTCGAGCAGGTAAAGGACAGACAGATAGAGATGTTGCAGGGAGAGATGGAAGGAAGGATGGTAGGTGGGTGGAAGGAAGGGACAGAGGGATGGAGAGATGGATGAAGAGATGGATGGAGGGAGGGTGGGAGGGACCGAGGGATAGAAAGATGGATGGAGGGAGGGTGGATGTGAGAGAAAGAGCGATGGAGAGATCGATAGAGGGGGGGGGGTGGAAGGGAGGGACAGAGGGATGGAAAGATGGAGAGATGGATGGAGGAAGGGTGGGAGGGAGGGATGGAAAGATAGATGGAGGGAGGGATAGAGGGATGGACAGATAGATAGAGGGAGGGTGGGAGGGAGGGATAGAGGGATGGACAGATAAATGGAGGGAGGGATAGAGGGATGGACAGATAGATAGAGGGAGGGTGAGAGGGAGGGATAGAGGGATGGACAGATAGATAGAGGGAGGGTGGGAGGGAGGGATGGACAGAGATGGAGGGAGGGATAGAGGGATGGACAGATAGATGGAGGGAGGGATAGAGGGATGGACAGATAGATGGAGGGAGGGATAGAGGGATGGACAGATAGATAGAGGGAGGGTGAGAGGGAGGGATAGAGGGATGGACAGATAGATAGAGGGAGGGTGGGAGGGAGGGATGGACAGAGATGGAGGGAGGGATAGAGGGATGGACAGATAAATGGAGGGAGGGATAGAGGGATGGACAGATAAATGGAGGGAGGGATAGAGGAAGTCGGGCTGCAGTCTGGAGAGAAACACCACAGTGTCCTACTTCTGTTCCCCACAGACACCACAGAGCATTATGGGTAATCTGTTCGATACACTGTGAGCACTGAGTCTGCCCCGGTGCATTGTGGGAGTTTAACTGAGGGAGTGTTTTGGAAATTTATCACTACAGTTTTAACATCAACACACAGAGGGATGTGTGTGTCTGTGTGTGTGTGTGTGTGTGTGTGTGTGTGTGTCAGTGTCAGTGTCACTGTGTGGTGTTTTGAGTTGTGTAGTGTGTTGAGTTGTACAGTATGTTGAGTTGTGTGGTGTGTTGAGTTGTGTAGTGTGTTGTGCGGTGTGTTGAGTTGTTGTGTGGTGTGTTGAGTTGTGTAGTGTGTTAAGTTGTACAGTATGTTGAGTTGTGTTGTGTGTTGAGTTGTGTAGTGTGTTGAGTTGTGTAGTGTGTTGAGTTGTGCGGTGTGTTGAGTTGTTGTGTGGTGTGTTGAGTTGTGTAGTGTGTTAAGTTGTACAGTATGTTGAGTTGTGCGGTGTGTTGAGTAGTTATGTAGTGTGTTGAGTTGTTGTGTTGTGTG
This sequence comes from Silurus lanzhouensis, assembly GCA_039877035.1. NCBI lineage: Eukaryota > Metazoa > Chordata > Actinopteri > Siluriformes > Siluridae > Silurus > Silurus lanzhouensis. Next base: position 9,345 of record JBCEWE010000029.1, read on the forward strand.
TTGAGTTGTTGTGTGGTGAGTTGAGTTGTGTAGTGTGTTTAGTTGTAGAGTATGTTGAGTTGTGCTGTGTGTTGATTTGTTGTGTGGTGTGTTAAGTTGTGCGGTGTGTTGAGTTGTGTGGTGTGTTAAGTTGTGTAGTGTGTTGAGTTGTACAGTATGTTGAGTTGTGTGGTGTGTTGAGTTGTGTAGTGTGTTAAGTTGTAGTGTGGTGTGTTGAGTTGTGTAGTGTGTTGAGTTGTACAGTATGTTGAGTTGTGTAGTGTGTTAAGTTGTACAGTATGTTGAGTTGTGCGGTGTGTCGAGTTGTACAGTATGTTGAGTTGTGTGGTGTGTTGAGTTGTGTAGTGTGTTGAGTTGTGCGGTGTGTTGAGTTGTACAGTATGTTGAGTTGTGTGGTGTGTTGAGTTGTGTAGTGTGTTGAGTCGTGCGGTGTGTTGAGTTGTACAGTATGTTGAGTTGTGTAGTGTGTTGAGTTGTACAGTATGTTGAGTTGTACAGTATGTTGAGTTGTGTAGTGTGTTGAGTTGTGCGGTGTGTTGAGTTGTACAGTATGTTGAGTTGTGTAGTGTGTTGAGTTGTGCGGTGTGTTGAGTTGTACAGTATGTTGAGTTGTGTAGTGTGTTGAGTTGTACAGTATGTTGAGTTGTACAGTATGTTGAGTTGTGTAGTGTGTTGAGTTGTGCGGTGTGTTGAGTTGTACAGTATGTTGAGTTGTGTAGTGTGTTGAGTTGTACAGTATGTTGAGTTGTACAGTATGTTGAGTTGTGTAGTGTGTTGAGTTGTGCGGTGTGTTGAGTTGTACAGTATGTTGAGTTGTGTAGTGTGTTGAGTTGTGTAGTGTGTTCAGTTGTTGTGTAGTGTGTTGAGTTGTACAGTATGTTGAGTTGTGTAGTGTGTTGAGTTGTGTAGTGTGTTGAGTTGTACAGTGTGTTGTTCTCAGCGACTTCTTTTTCCCCGTATGTGTGTGTGTGTGTGTGTGTGTGTGTGTGTGTGTGTGTGTGTGTGTGTGTGTGTACAGGTGGAGGAGATCCGCGGCTGCATTGAGAAGCTGTCGGAGGACGTGGAGCAGGTGAAGAAACAGCACAGCGCCATACTGGCAGCTCCGAATCCTGATGAGAGTAAGTTCTTCTGCTCATCACGCTGAGATACACCACACACTCTAAGGCCTTGGTAGTGAGCGTTTATAAACACGACCCGAACACAAGGCAGCATGAACACGTCTCTGAGGAGCAATCCTGAACCATCTGCCTGTCTTCTACTGAACTGATTCTCCATTTAATGTGACTAAAATTATTGGCACCCCTAATGAACATGCACAGTCAGGTCCATAAATATTTGGGCATCGAAGCAGTTATTGTTGTTCTTGTGTCCTATAAAAACATTTCCCCACAGAAACTGCAAAAATTTCCACTTCTTTACCTTCACAAGCCCTGGGATGGTTTTGAAGCACACCTCAACTCATGGTCCAAGTGTAGTGTGTAGATCTGTTGAAGCTTCTGTACACTTCATATCTCCTTCAGCTCTTCTCCTCACCAACATCATCAGTAAATACGAGAGGACCAGTTTCACTGGTAGCCGTACACACCCGCGTCATAACATTAGCTGGTCTGCTTAAGATCATGAGCGGTTCCTTTTCTTCTTCATCTGTAGGATGTTCTTCCAGAACTGTAAAAGTTTTTAGAAAAATGGAATCCTGTTCCTGAGACTTTCCTGATGGTGATCTTGTGGTAATGCGCTTGTATTTACTATGACTGAGAACTTGCTTCATGATTCTGTATGTCCAAATATTTATTGACCTGACTGTGAGGTGGAAACAAAGAGTTTGGAGACTCTGTTCCTCTGTTTACAAGAAAGTTCTTTATTTATCTACGTTTCAACACGATCACTTGCACAGCAATAGAGGGCTTCCAGTGATCTTCTGGAACGTGACCCTGACCACCTTCTGTGATTCATGCCGGATCTCCTCAACGGTGTCAGAACGGCAAGCTCTGAACTTCATCTTTATCTTCAGGAAGAGAGTAAAGTCCGCGGGAGCCAAATCTGGCGAGCAGTGTGGGTGTGGAAGTGAGATCTTGTGAATCGTTCTCTAAAGATCATCATGCACGAGTTGCCGACTGTTCGACATTTTTGGGTGGTTGAACACGTTGAAGGTCTTCCTGATGTCTCGTGATGTTCTTCTGCTCTTGAAGCCCTCGAAACACCTCAAATGACTCTTCGCAGCATCGCTGTACAAACGTACGTCACATCTAACGTCTGGTGTGTTCTAACGTGCTGTCTGTGATGAAATCGCCGACGTGGGAACACACATGTTCAGAACAGCACCAGTTACACCAGAAGTCTCCAAACCTTTTCATACCACCTGCTATGAAGTGATGAAGATAAAGGGGCGTGTGAGAGGACGGAAACACGTCCTAAACGGAGTTTCTTCTTCCTCGGTTTTATTGATTAATTTCACTGTGTGTTTGATGGTGTTGTGTAGATCTTCAGTAGATCTTCAGTGGGCTGGAACTGCACACCTACACCACTGACTCACTGCATGATTCTGCTTCATTTTATTTTTATACTTTATTTTTTGTTTCCCTATTTTTTCTTCCTCTTTTTTCCTTTTCCTTTTTGCTGCATGCTGCATGAAGGATACAGAGTGAGTGACACCATCATTATAAACACACACACACACACACACACACACACACACACACACACACACACACACACACACACACACACACACACAGATTTACGGATCAGGATTTACACAGAATAGTGAAAACAACAAACATCCTGTAAGAGTTTAATAAAAAGCTTCTACAGGCTCCTCTAATAGTTTTGGATCAGTAAAACCAGTTCTGTTGTTTTTTTATGAAACCTGAAGACGTTTAGGTTTGAGATCAGAAGATGAGGGATTGGAATTCCAGCTCCATTTCCTGATATTTCTATCTGAATATGTTCAACACCTCGGCTCTGACCCAGGAGAGTTCTGTTAGTCTGATCACTTTAACACTTCAGATCTCTGAAAGTTCTCTTGGAGTGAGTCCTGGGTTTCTTCTGTGAAGACTGTGTTTTTATTAAGAGGGAAAAAAAGGAAGACCAGAGAGTTGTGTATAGGAGAAACACAAACCATTCAGATACTGAGATAAGAGAGAAGATCCATCAGAACCATTACACAGACACACTGGAGATATTACATCAATCTGGAACATCCTGAACAGCCACACATGGAACAGATCAGCCAAGCAGCATCAGCAGCAGCTGGAGACAGGAACACTGTGAGAACCAAATAAACCCCAAACAATAGTCAGTGACATCACCAACAACTCCCACAGGGCAGCGGTGAAGGGCTCACATCCACTGTGTGAAGAAGACAGAAATATGGAGGTGATACCTCGTGATAGAAACCTCTCATCAGCAGTAAGAATCAGAAGACCAGACAGGAAATAAATTACAGAGATGATCCACAAATGTTCTGGAACCAATTTGAGACTCTACCAAAATAAACACACGAGCTGCTGGGTGAAGCACAATGGTAGTGGTATCATAACTTGGACTTGCATGGCTTCTTCTGGAACAGGCGCACTACTGATCTTTACTGATAATGAAATGCGTCCAATCAAATCAGGAGGAACTTCCTAATGCAGTCGGAGAAGACCCAAAACACACCTCCATCACACCACAGAACTTCATCAGGGGAAAAAGTTTTACACTGAGCAATGTCCTTCAGCAGACCTTCACCCAACTGAGCAGTGTTTTATCTCATGAAGAGGAGACTGAAGGAAGAACCTCCATGAAACACTTAACATCACAGTTATTACCAGCAAGAGAGAAACACCAATATATATATATAAAGTTATTACTGAGACATTTGGTCTAAAAAACAGAAGGTTCTGAAGTGTTAAACACGTCAAGATGGAAACATCAGGGAATTAATCTGAAATTCTGATCCATCATCTTTATCTTCATCTTCTACTTCAAACTCCTCAAGATCTTCAGTATTTAATAAAGTCAAAAGAACAGTTCTAACTGTCCCAATACTTTTGAAGAAGACTATTTATTTAGATGTTGTAGTGTCCTTGTGGAGATTCATTTAGCTACAAGAGTGTTAGTAAAGTCAGGTACTGAAGTAGGTAGATGCCGAGCCCACAAACATCCTGAACCATCTAGAGACGTACCAGTACCATTTGGATTTCACTTCATGTGTGCAGTTTTGACACTGGACCTCCTGGAGTGTTTAAAGGCTCTGGCATGGAGAAGCTGATGCTGGATCTGTGATGATCTCAGATGTTGAGCTATTTTATAAGTTGCTCAGTAGCTCCTGGTTTTATAACCATAATGACTGTAAAAGACTGTAGAAAGATCATCAGTCATAATCACACACTCCAGTGCTCATGTTAGTTCTCACTCTCCAGTGTTCTGTAGTGTTTAAAGACTAGAATCACACTCATGATGTCACCCAGATGAGGTTCTGCTTTTGAGTCTGGTTCCTCTCAAGGTTTCTTATATCATCTAAGGGAGTTTTTCCTTCACCAGAGTCCCCCAGTCCTTATCATCAGAGATAAACACATCATTACTCTTTATTCTAATATTCTGTAAAGCTGCTTGAAGACCATTGTGGAAAAGAGCTATAGAAATAAACCTGACTTAACCTTGAACATGTTGGTGAGAAGGTGAGGAGGCTCCTGGGGTGCAGTCAGTGTTCACATTCATCCCAAAGGTGTTCAATAGTGTTAGATCTCTATAGCAGGAGAACTTCCACTCCAACCCATGGAAATCAGATCTTCAAGGAGCTGGCTTTGTGCACAGGGACATTATCATGCCGGAACAGGTTTGGGTCTCCTAGTTCACATGAAGGCAACGTTTCCTGCTCCTGCATCCAGAGATGTCTGACACATTTGTGTTTCTCCAACTAGTTTGGTGAAGAACCTCATCTGGGTGGGAAAAGTCAGGTGTCCCAATACTTCTGTTCATACACTGCATGTAACTATATACATGTTAAATATCATGTGGCATAATAAGTGTAAATGCACTATTTGCTCTGTAAATAAATAAGTAGCCCCACAACATTCTAACACTCCTATCTGTCTGTCTGTCTGTCTGTCTGTCTGTCTAACTGTCTCTGTCTGTCTGTCTGTCTGTCTCTGTCTGTCTGTCTGTCTAACTGTCCCTGTCTGTCTGTCTGTCTGTCTGTCTGTCTGTCTGTCTGTCTGTCTGTCTGTCATTAGAAACCAAGCAGGAGTTGGAGGATCTAACAGCTGACATAAAGAAGACAGCCAATAAAGTACGCTTAAAATTAAAAGGTAAAGTTTTGCCAGAAGTGCAGCACTGCTTCATTTATTACACTTTAATCAGTTTATTATTGTTATTATTGGCATGTAAAATATTTTCTGTTTAAATCTTTTGGGTATAATTTTTTCCATAGCAATTGAGCAAAGCATTGAACAGGAGGAGGTGATGAACAGATCATCAGCAGACCTGCGAATCCGCAAGACACAGGTGAGGAAATGCTGAACAGATGACGAACAATTACGAGATGTAAAAACAGGTAAAACGTAAATTAAAATGCATAACAGAGTTGGTTTGATCGGTGCTTTAGCACCACTTGCAGAATATCATGCAGAATATTGATGCTAGCTGTGAGATTAGCCTACAGCATGATGCTAGT
>JBCEWE010000029.1:22500-72500 GCA_039877035.1 Silurus lanzhouensis
CTCGCACTCTCGCTCTCTCTCGCATTCTCTCTCGTACTACTGTTTGCTGTTCTGTTTAGTTAGTGTGATGTGCCAGTATACCCTCTTGACCTTTGACCCCTGTGCCCGCACTCCCCCCATGGATCTTTAAGACGACGACTCTATGCAGATGCTGTCTTTTATAAGTGTGTCAAAAAAAAAATTTAAGTTTGAAAAAAAAGAAAAAGAGAAACCCCGTCCAACAGACATTATGAAATGAAACAGAAAATGAATAAAGAAAAGCATTGTTCAGTGTAGCGACTGCTGTGTGTGTGATTCTTTAACCGCCACCAAAGAATTCCAGTGAAGTTGAATAAAGATTGAAATAGAAAGGAGTAAAGGAGCTACAAGAAGGCACAGAACATTATGAGGCTACAACAAGACCACCCTGAAGCAAAACCTCGGCAGAAAAAACGATCAGAAATGTGGACCAGAATAAAAACACAACGAACAAAATGCTGCAACCGACAACAGACATCATCCTGCCAGCAGAAACCTGAGAAACCACCACCACCAGAGGTTTCACACAGAGCAGAGTCTTTAGAGTCATAGTTACAGATTCAAACTGCATAAGGAGGTGGAATCCACATTTGTGGGGTTAAGAGTCTTTGTGGTCAGGACACTTGCTGGGCCCCTGAGCAAGGCCCTAAACTGTACAGTTCTGTTAAATGAAATAATGGAGAGCCACTCTGGTTAAGGCTTTTTGCCAAATAGTTAGAGGGGACGGTGAGAGGGGTTATGTTGTGAGCAGAGAAGTTGTGAAGAGGAATTTTGTGAGTGCGCAATGCTGTGTGGAGGGACAGCATCTTCTTTCACAATGGGAGTGTTTCCTAAAGTCCACTATCATCTCCACAGTTTTGAGTGTGTTTAGCTCAAGGTTGTTCTGACTGTACCATAGCACCAGCTGCTTCACCTTCTGCTCATATGCAGACTCATCACCATCTTGGATGAGTCCGATGAGCGTGGTGTCATCAGGAGTTTGACAGTTGGGTCACTTGATATGCAGTCATTCGTATAAAGGGAGAATAGCAGTGGGGAGAGGACACACCCCTGAGGAGCACCAGTGCTGACTGTCCGAATACCGGAGGTAACACCTCCCAGTCTCACCTGTTGTTTCCTGCCTGTCAGGAAGCTGATGATCCACTGACAGATGGCAGGGGGTATAGTGAGCTTTAGGAGTTTGGACTGGAGAATTTCCAGAATTATTGTATTGAAAGCCGAACTAAAGTCAACGAACAGAATCCAGGCAAATGTTCCTGGGCAGTCAAGGTGTTGCAGAATGTAGTGTAGCCCCATGTTGACTGTGTCATCCACCGATCTGTTTGCTCGGTATGCAAACTGTAGGGGATCCAGCAGCTGTTCTGTCATAGATAAACTATGTTGAGGTGCAGTGATGGAGATCAGAGCAAACTGTAGTCCTGAGTCAGTGTAGCAGCCTGTTGATATTAACTACAGTACAAATCCATCCTCAAAGCTCCTGTTCTTACTCCAGAATTTCATGGAACCACCCAAGGCATTGATGAGAAACATCTCCAGCTGCACAGAGTCGCTTCCAGTCGAAGAGAACATCATCCAGAGGCAGACCAGGACGAAGTGGGAAGATCCAAGGAGAGGAGCAGTGATCACTGAAACCTCAGAAGCATGTTTAACTCGACCGAGAGAGAGAGAGAGAGAGAGAGAGAGAGAGAGAGAGAGAGAGAGAGAGAGAGAAGAGGGTGACAGGAAGAGAAGGATATGGATCATTAAGTCTCCTGATTGTTGTATGAAAGTTAATGTCACTGTGCAGTTTGGACTCTGGTGAGATTCACTCTGGCAGCAGAACTAAAAGGGAGAAGCAGAAGGAAACACAGACATGAGGATCTCTGGGATAAGAGACGACCCACCACACCATCAACAAACCTGAGTGAACGTGTGAGAGTGAGGAGACGACAGCATCCAAATATCCCAGTTCACCAAACACTCCATGTCCATGTTCCCTCCAGATCTGCTCCTTTACCTCCCAAACACCTACTGACTAAAGACTCCACTAAATAAATATGTGTTCAGCCTCGACTTGAACACTGAGACTGTGTCTGAGTCACGAACACTGGTTGGAAGGTTGTTCATACTGGTACAGAAGTTCACTCAGATACTGCGGCGTGAGTGTTAAGTGCTTTATATGTCAGTAGTAGTATTTTATAATCAGTGTGAGATGGAATTTCTACTAGATCAGTGGTGGCCAACCCGTGGCTCGCGAGCCGCATGCGGTTTTTTGGCTGGTTTCATGCAGCTCTTACGTTCATATAAATTTTTGTGTGTTTGATTTTTAATGTGCGTGTTCGCTTTGCTTAAGTTCAATACGGTATTTTTAAGACTTAAATGAACTTGCTCCTACTGAGAAACTTAGCGGTATATCAGACCTTGGCATGAGGCCAATCATAAATTACAGGGATGCACCGAGAATTTTCGGAAATCCCTAAATCACCGAAACAACACGACAGAAACACAATTGTAATGAAGCAATAAAAAAGCGCAGCAGCACACGGTTATCTGGATCAGAGCAACATGTGTGCGGTGTGCGGAGAGCGATGTGCTAAACATGCAATGCTGAAATTTCAAAAAGGGGGGGGGGGGTGTATCTGCAAAGAGTTTCTCCAAGTCGGGTTTAATTTATCACCTGAAATCCAAACATCTCGGTTGCCTTCTAAATATGCGAAGAACGCGGCACAGAAAAGTAGTCAATCCGCGCATGCGCACTCCGTCTGTAGAGGACGCTTTTGAAAAGGCAGGAAAGTTTTCCAGTGATGTGCAGAGGCAAAAGGCATAACACCAAAAAATGATGGATTTCATTGCCATTTGAATTTAATTTTCAATTCGGTGCATCAATTCATGCTAAAATATTATCGTTGGTGTGGCCCTCTGACACAATTCAGGTTTCTCACGTGGCCCCTTGTAAAAATTAATTGCCCCCCCCTGCGGTATATTCATCTCACGCACATGCGCGTTTGATGAAAATACCGTATTGAACTCAAGCGAAGTGAACACGCACATAAAAAAACCACAAAGTCTGTGTTTTCTACCCTGAAACATGTGAAATCAGAGCATCGATCTGTTCTGACTGACACACGTGAAAGAATTGCTTCGAGTGGCAACAACGGAATACGAGGCAGATTTGAAGGGGATTGTTCAAGGCAAAGATGCCAAAAGTCCCACTAAGTAACATGCAGAGTAAAAGAACAATGCTATTGTAAATTATTATATTTTTGTTTGTGGACTTGATTAAACAGAGTTTGTGTGTGTGAAAATGACTGTTCTGTGGTCTTAGAACTGTAGGAGTCAGTTTCTGTCATTATGTTGGTGTGTGACATTTACAATAAATCTGGCTGAGCAGAGGTGTGTGTGTGTGTGTGTGTGTGTGTGTGTGTGTGTGTGTGTGTGTGTGTGTGTGTCAGAGGAAGGGATGGGTGATGTTCATGTGTGCCCATGTGTATGATGTGGCTCTTTGCGGTAACACAGTCAAAAATGTGGCTCTCGGTCTCTGACTGGTTGGCCACCCCTGTACTAGATCTTAGTGCTGCATTCGACACTATAGACCATGATCTCCTCCTAGATCGATTACAAAATTACATCGGCATTCAGGGACAGGCATTAAGCTGGTTTAAATCCTACCTGTCCAATCGTTATAATTTCGTAGATTTAAATGGAGAGCTATCCAGGCTAATGCAAATAAATTATGGCGTGCCGCAAGGTTCAGTTCTAGGACCCCTGCTCTTCACAATATACATGCTTCCGTTAGGAAATATTATTAGAAGGCATGGAATTAGCTTCCATTGTTATGCTGATGATACCCAGCTATATATCTCATCTAAACCAGGCGATACGCTCAATTAACCCGGATAACTGAGTGTGTTAAGGAAATAAGAGATTGGATGACCCATAACTTTCTACTTTTAAATTCCGATAAGACTGAAATTTTGCTCATCAGCCCAAAAACTAGTATACAGAAGCTCCAGCATCTCAACCTGCATTTAGACGGATGTTCTGTAACCACTAGTTCAACGGTAAAAGACCTGGGTGTTATTTTAGACAGCGACTTGTCTTTCAAAAATCATATCAACCAAGTTACAAAAACAGCTTCTTCCACCTTAGAAATATTTCTAAGCTAAGAAATATGTTGTCCATATCCGATGCAGAGAAGCTCATCCATGCGTTTATGACCTCCAGAATAGACTACTGTAATGCGTTACTAGGTGGATGTCCTGCGTCATTAATAAACAAGCTTCAGTTAGTCCAGAATGCAGCAGCCAGAGTTCTTACAAGGTCAAGAAAATATGATCACATAACCCCGATCTTATCGTCCCTACATTGGCTTCCTGTTAAGTTTCGAATAGACTACAAACTATTACTTCTCACTTATAAAGCACTAAATGGTTTGGCTCCCATGTATCTATCCAGTCTTTTAACTCGCTACAATCCGCCACGCTCCCTGAGATCTCAAAACTCTGGGCTTCTAGTAGTTCCTAGAATAGCAAAGTCCACTAAAGGTGGTAGAGCTTTTTCACATTTAGCTCCTAAACTCTGGAATAGTCTTCCTGACGGTGTTCGGGGCTCAGACACACTCTCCCAGTTTAAGTGTAGATTAAAAACATATCTTTTTAGCAAAGCCTACACATAACACACATCACACATCATAACCTTGTGCTCCAGAACATCTGATCACATCACATTATCAACTTGTGCTGTAAATATCATGAACAGCAGCTACGCTAATTCCTCTCCACTGCTTCTCTTTCTCTCCACATCCCGAGACACCCTGAGGTTTGGCCAGCTCCAGTCACCTCCCACCTCGTGATGATTACGGACCTTTGAAGAAGTAGATGCCGAACTCGCAAACATCCTGAACCATCTAGAGACGTACCAGTGCCATTTGGATCCCACTACATGTGTGGAGTTTTGACATTGGACCTCCTGGAGTGTTTAAAGGCTCTGGCATGGAGAAGCTGATGCTGGATCTGTGATGATCACAAATGTTGATCTTATAAAACTCGGAGCTACTAACCATATAGACTGTATAAGACTGCAGAAAGAACATCACTTATAATCTTATACTCCAGTGCTCATGTTAGTTCTCACTCTCCAGTGTTCTGTAGTGTTGAAAGATTTATGATCAAACTCTTGATGTCACCCAAATGAGGATGGGTTCCCCTTTTGAGTCTGGTTCCTCTCAAGGTTTCTTCCTCATAACATCTAAGGGAGTTTTTCCTTGCCACAGTCGCCACGGCTGCTCATCAGGGACAAATTCACACCATTCACCTTCACTGTTGATTTGTGTAAAGCTGCTTTGAGACAATGTCTGTTGTGAAAAGCGCAATACAAATAAACCTGACTTGACTTTACTTAATTGGGAGCAGTGTAGATGATTAAAACAGGGCTGATGTGCTGATATTTTCTAGATCTAGTGAGGACTCTTGCTGCTGCATTCTGGACTAACTGAAGTTTATTTCTGCACTTACTCCAACACCCAGACAGTAAAGCGTTACAGTAGTCTAATCTAGATGTTACAAAAGCATGAACTAGTTTTTCTGCATCCTGTAACGACATCATATTTCTAATTTTAGCAATATTTCTGATAGAAGGAGATCCTGGTGATATTATTCACGTGAGACTCAAAGGAAAGACTCGGGTCAATAATCACACCAAGGTCTTTGACTGCTGTACACGCTGAAACAGAAACACCATCCAGAGATGCTACGTAATCAGAAAGTTTGCTTCTAGCTGCATGTGGTCCTAGTAAAAGTACTTCCGTCTTATCTGAGTTGAGCAGAAGAAAGTTATCAAGCATCCACTGTCTAATGTCCTTTACACACTTCTCAACATTGTTAAGCTGATCTCTCTCATCTGGCTTTGCTGAAATATACAGCTGTGTGTCATCAGCATAGCAATGGAAGCGAATACCATGTTTATGTATAATTTCACCCAGAGGCAGCAGATATAAAGAGAAAAGCAGTGGGCCTAAGACAGATCCTTGCGGACCACCAAACTTTACCTCAGAGAGTGTGGAGAACTCACCATTTACATCAACAAACTGATAGTGATCAGTCAGATAAGACCTGAGCCAGGGGAGAGCTGTTCCCTTTATTCCAACAACGTTCTTAAGTCCAGCATACAGTATAGTGTGATCAATGGTGTCAAAATGGTGTGCTATTGGTATATAGTTGGACAGCTGACAAGGGTCAAGGTCAGGGTTCTTAATTAGAAAAGAGTGCAGGCAGGGTGGAGTGGGTGGAGAAGAGTGATAGCAGGAGTGATTTGTGATAGAAGAGTATCTGTGAGAGTGAAAGGGAAAGTTTATAGGACTGTGGTGAGACCTGAGATGTTGTATGGATTAGAGACAGTGGCATTGAGTAAAAGACAGGAGGTGGAGCTGGAGGTAGCAGAGCTGAAGATGTTGTGATGTTTATTGGGAGTGACGACGATAGACAGGATTAGAAATGAGTTTATTAGAGGGACAGCGCATGTAGGACGTTTTGGAGACAAGGTGAGGGAGGTGAGATTGAGATGGTTTGGAAATGTGCAGAGGAGGAACATGGGGTATATCAGTAGAAGAATGCTAAGGATGGAGCCACCGAGGCGCTCTGGATTCAAAATCTGTGCTATTTATTATTTTGTAGCCCACCTTACACAACATACGGACATTTTAGCAACCTGTGTGCGTGTATACTATCGCCAAACATTGAAGAAATACTGAAATACCCCAACATTATCCTCAATGATAATCTGCTGGAGAAGCTGCGCGACCCCAGCTTGCTTTAAGGACCAGGCCTCGAGATCTTGGCTTCGTCTGCGGCAGACGGACAGAGGAGGGGGTGCGCCAGGAAGTGGAAGGATGGAAAGTGAGCGGGGGCTAGTGCTAGGCGAAAGGCTAACCCCAGCCTGCCTGCCCTACCATCCATCATGCCGGTGAATGTCTGCCCCTTGGGCAAAAAATTCAGACTAAATCAGACTCCAGCAAGCTACTCGACATGAATACAGAGACTGCTGCATCTGTTTTTACTGAGACATGGCTGAGCAACAGAGTTCCAGAAGACGCCATTCAGCTGGACAGACTAGCCACGTTTTGTGCCGACAGAAGTCCAGCTCTATGTGGTAAGGCTCGTGGCGGCGAACTGTGTGTTTACGTCAACACAGGATGGTGTAAAAACTCTGTCCTCGTTTCCACCTACTCCTCACCAGTGGTAGAGTTTATTGTTGTGAGATGTAGACTAGGGACATGCACTCCTGCGGAAGGACAGTGGGACCCGTTGCAAATAAGTGCGGTGCGATTTGAGGGTTGAATGTGGGCGCACGCGGTAAAATACTTGAGTATGCAGGTTGCGAGAGAATAAAATCATTTGTGAGACTCCCGCAAAATGGTCAGATATTTGACATTTTTTTATAAATTGCTAAAAACAAATTAATGTTTCTACAAAAGCAATAATGGCAACTAAAACAAAACTATTAACAAGCACATGGTCAAGAGCTAACTCTCGCATGGTTCATGTCCGGTAGACTACTACCACACCGAGGCAAAATGTCTGAAGCGCAAGACCGAGATCAATCACTGAGTGCTACAGATATTATTTTATTAATAAAGAAAGAAACAAACAACACAACCTTGGATTCTTTTTATATCGTGTTAGTTGCTGTACTATGTTCTGGAAAGTTCCTTGTTCATGTCCATGTTCATCATGAACCTTGCCAGAGTGAGACTGAAAAATCCGTCCTGTGCAGGGTTCTAATGTAGACCTTGTTATTCACCATCATTATTTTACTCGGAATGTCGCGCTTTATTCCCTGTTTGAAAGCAGTGAGTGGAGACCATTCCCATCAGAACTAACTAACTAACCCACTATGCTGTTTATAGACTTCAGTTCAGCATTCATCACAACCATCCTTCATCACCTGATTGAGAAGCTGAGCCTACTGGGCCTGAACATCTCCCTCTGTAACTGAATCCTAGACTTCCTGACTAGGAGACCTCATTCAGTCTGGATCGGGAACAGCATCTCCACCACACTGAGCACTGGGGCCCCTCAGGGCTGTGTGCTCAGCCCACTGCTGTTCACTCTGCTAACTCTCGACTGTGTAGCAATGCACAGCTCAAACCACATCATTAATTTTACCAATGACACGACCGTGGTGGGTCTCATCAGCATGAGCGATGAGTCAGCATACAGAGAGGAGGTGCAATAACTAACAGCCTGGTGTAGAGCGAACAACCTGGCTCTGAATGTTGACAAAACTTAAGAGATGGTTGTGGAATTTAGGAGAGCACAGAGCGGCCATTCTCCACTAATCATCAGTGGATCCTCCGTGGAGATCATCAAGAACACCAAATTCCTTTGTGTTCATCTGCCAAGGAAATTCACCTGGCCACTCAGCACCAGATCCATCACCAAGAAAGATCAGCAGCATCTCTACTTCTGAAGAAGCTGAGGAAAGCATCCGGAGCTGCATCACTGCCTGGTTTGGGAACAGCACCGTCTCGGATCGCAAGACCCTACAGAGGATAGTGAGGACGGCTGAGAAGATCATCTGAGTCTCTCTAACCTCCACACGCTGCATCTGCAAAGCCAACAGTATTGTGGACAACCCCACACACCCCTCACACACACACACACACACACACACACACACACACACTGTGTGTTACAGAACTGTCACAAATCTGAACTCAAGCACACTCAATACACACACATCCACGTCTTCAGCACACCCAGATTACAGTATATAATTGTATTATAACTATAGAACTGTTTACATGCTGCTTTGCACGGCTACTTGATTGCTGCTGTTGCTGTTTTGCTCAACTTTGTGTTTACATTTTGTGTTTATATTTACAATTGATGTTGTATACAGCTCTCGTTGGCACATTGTGCTGTAGAATACATTATACAGTAGGTTTAGCAGTGGCACTATTTTTTATTTTGTGTATCTGTCCTACACTGTCTTGTGTTGTCTGTTGTCTGGCGAGGACACTTTAGTCCTTAGCTCTGTGTCCTGTATGTAGCTCTATGTTGTGTGATGTAGCTCTCATTTCACTGTGTAGTTTGTCAGCTATATATGGTTAAAATAACGATAAAAGCTTCTTGACTCGAACAGGAGCAGCCAAAAGAAGCAGAAGAATTGATGAACCTGATGCAGAAGCCTCCAGCCCATCAACTCCAACATGCTCCTGTGTAAAAAAAAAATGGTGTGGATTGTTCTGGAACTTTGGTACATTTAGTTATGTGATTGAGTCACTTATTTTGTCCTTATTCCTCCTTTTGGAAAATGCTCTGAATGAGTATTTTTCCTTTTAGTAAAAAAAAAAAAAGGATACAATTTAGTTCTTAAGGAGAAATGGGGGTGGTACCATAGGTATTTTTACATGCAATATAAACAGTTCCACAAGGGGGCATAAAATGTATAGTGCCCGTTTAATTTTAAAGCTGTGATGTGAAATTACACAGAATACAAACATGCGAAAGTGTAAAACCATGCTGAAATTATTTCTTTAGTCTCATTTCATTCACAACTACACAACAGATTTATGCTTTATTAGGATGTAAATCATATTTAGTCTTCTGTCCACTGGTCGAGAAGTTTGAAAACTAGAATGTTTTGATGTTTAAAAGTTGAGTGTGCGTTGCTTAGCCGTAAACTCTGGATTAAACCTAAATATAATATATAAATGAGTGCCTACACAGGGGTCAAGATGTTGAAGTTTGAGAGACATTTTACAATTATTTCAATCCATTTGAAAGGCCAAGTGTGTAAATCAGGTTTAATCAGCGTTATCATGACTGGAAAAAAAAAGTTGAGTAGTAGCTTATGTTCTGTAAGTTTTAGTATTTATATAGTATTAAACTTTCCACTGAGTCATTCTCAATTATTAGACCACTGATATTTAAAAGATCTACTGAAATCTGCTAAATCCTAGCTGCCAGAAAAAAAGGAGTGAATTCTGGAGACTATAACACTCGTCAGATCTACAGGACCCTCTGAGAATGTTATTTTATCAATGACAGCGTTGACGTCAGGATGCACTCATTTTGGCGGACACTCCCTCGAACTTCGATCACTTACCTTATTTCATAACATGCGCTCTGCCAAATTACCATCATCATGTGTACATTTGTATCAAATCTATGAATCAGTTTTATTGAAAATCAAGTTATAAATCAGTGTTGGACAGTAAGGAAGTAACTGTAACTCGTTACTGTAATTAAGAAGTTTTTTCATGTGTCTGTATTTTACTGAAATGTTTCTATTTGTGGAGATTTTTACATTTCAAACTCAAATATTTGACTTTTTACTACATGTAGTGAAATCAGTCGTATTTTTTTATTAATGAGGATAAAAACGTAACTGGTGAAACACGCAGCGAGTCACCAATCAGGATCGAGCGCACGCTCTGTTTTACACGTGTTCTGATCGGCGCTCGGTGCATCTACTGATCACCAACATACAGTTCAGCATCAGTTCAACATCAAGCAGAACATTTAGAGAGGAATAAATGATGAAGAAACTCCAGACTGGAACTCACCACAACACACGTGACCTCGTTTACACGTGAAGTAGATGTAAAGAAGGTTTTGTGTTCATGATGATTATAATAGAAATCAATCAGTGTTTGAGTCATTAATCTCATTCTATTAATAGATCAGTGTGCTGAGAGTCACATTCGAGTCTTTACACAGAAACTGAGGTGATTAAGTGAAGAATCTTGTGATAAAAATAATAACAGGAACATTAGAGTTATAATAAATCACTACTTTGAAAATGAAGTTCATTTGAGGGTAAAACTTTTGTACTTTTACTGAAGTGACGGTTAAAAGAGACACTTTTACTGAGTCTCTACTTTAACTCAAATACCTGCTTTGTGCATGTCGTCCACCACGTACACACACACACACACACACACACACACACACACACACACACACACACACACACTCACTTTACTCAAAAACGTTACTCAAAAACGTAACTGGTGAAACACGCAGCGAGTCACCAATCAGGATCGAGCGCACGCTCTGTTTTACACGTGTTCTGATCGGCGCTCGGTGCATCTACTGATCACCAACATACAGTTCAGCATCAGTTCAACATCAAGCAGAACATTTAGAGAGGAATAAATGATGAAGAAACTCCAGACTGGAACTCACCACAACACACGTGACCTCGTTTACACGTGAAGTAGATGTAAAGAAGGTTTTGTGTTCATGATGATTATAATAGAAATCAATCAGTGTTTGAGTCATTAATCTCATTCTATTAATAGATCAGTGTGCTGAGAGTCACATTCGAGTCTTTACACAGAAACTGAGGTGATTAAGTGAAGAATCTTGTGATAAAAATAATAACAGGAACATTAGAGTTATAATAAATCACTACTTTGGAGACTGAAGTTCATTTGAAGGTGAAAACGTTTGTACTTTTACTGAGTCTCTACTTTTACTCATCTACATGATTAGTGTATGTTGTCCACCGCATCTTGTGGGGAACTGTTATTGGAGGAGCTGGATCAGGTTCAGACTTCATCCCCTGGTCTTTTGGTTGGTTCAGCAAGGAGGAACAGATCAGCCAGATGGACACACACTACCAACATTTATTAAAAATAATATTTTAACCCTCTTAACCCAAAAATACCTCCAAGAGCTACAATTCAGTCATTTTAATGCGTGATCTAGATTTCTATACACGTGAGCGTACATTTTGTCGTTGTTGCGTTCACACATAAAGCAGCAAATCATTTGTTTTCAGCTATTTATTTTCATTACTTGAGAGCGTTAAGGTTATAATCCAAACGAGTTTTCTGTTAGGAAATGAATTATCAAAATGTAGTTTTAAAAAAAGTGTATAGTCAGCAGTACATATATATAACGCATGAAAAGAGGGAAACAAAAAGATCGGTTAAACACAAAATGAAAATCTCTTCAAATCCTTCCCAAATCAAATCAAAGCACCGAAGTTTGTTGTACAAGTTCAGCTTTTTTCCTCTCTTCCTTTCGCACCTGATTTCAGGTTATTGGAACATTTATATACACACACAATTTTAACTGTGCTCTTTTAGATGATGGACTTTAACCCCAGAGCTGCCTGGTGATAAAAGATGAAATGCAAAAAGAAATTAAATAAAAAAAAAGATACTAATAAATACAAGGGATAAAAAAGAAGATTGCCCAAGTGATTGTAATGTTCACAAAAATCATCCCTTAAAAGTGTGAGACAAGAGGCACATCCATGTTTTTTTTTTCTCCAGGGGAAACGACTGTCACAAGGACGGAGGAACGATACAGTGACACTCAGTCGGGAGAGACACACTTTACAGCTTTCTGTCTATTGTACAAGAGGGTGATTTGAGACACAGCCCAATCGCGGTAAAAGGCATAAAACCCAGGACAGAACTGCGATAAGTCACAAGAACAAATGTTCTGTAGGAGTCCAGACGTCCGTGACTACAAGTTGGCCGCGTACTGAAAATAAAAAAATAAATGTGTGAAGGAGGATTTACTAAAAACTAGCATTATAGGGGTTAATATAAATAAAAACGCATACTACAGTGATTTTCTTTTTTATAAAAGTGTTCCTGTAAATAATACAGTCAGAAGTACGATACAATACAAGGTAAAACCAAAATGCCAGTACAAGCCTATCAATATACACGTCTTGCTTTTTTTTTTTTCTTACTTTTTTTTTTTTCTTTTCCAGAAAAAAAGCACAACCTATCATTTTCTATACACTACCTAATTAGGTGCTGCTTTTTCTTTTCTTTTTCTTTTTTTTTTTAAACAAGGGTCTTTAAAATTACAATGCGCAACAGAAAGCAAACCGCAATTCCGTCATCTGCAGAATGATGATAATATTTAATAGTAATTAATAATAATAATAATAATAAGGTTTTGAAGCTCTTCGTCACACACAAGTTAGAAAAAGAATGAGAACATCAGAAGGGAGAACTGAAAACAAACACCCTTAAGAGTTCTACACAACATGGTGACTGCAGTCAGTTTTCAAATGAGACCTATAATGCGGTCAGATCTAAAACCTACACGTACATCAATCTTACAATGTGTATATTACACGCGTTTGTTTCACCAGGAAGTGGATTGTGAGAGTGAATGTTTTCTGATGGAATACAGAATCGGTGGTGACCCGTCAAAGGATGACGCTGCGATTTCAAATGAGGGAAAATGTCATAACTTTATGAATATTTAAATTGGTGTGATATTAATAACTAATAAAATGGTGTGATCTAAACTATAACCTGTAATCTCTGTTCTCGTGTTGTTTTTATCTGGAAAAGCTTCACAGAAAAACTCTTTACACTCGTGGTTAAGCGTGTGCTGATGGCCTATTATCTATAGGCTTAAATCAAATATTTCATTTTTCGTAAAAAAAAAAAAAAAAAAAAAAAAATTATCCCTTTTCCTGCATTTAATTAAACTGTAAAAATGTTTCTCTAATTAAACATTTGAACGTACACAGTATGTCCCTTAGACCAAACCCTAAAGCGGTGCCCACACATATTTGGTATAAGGTGGATATTGTGTATTTTCCATTTGTTTCACTTCATTCAAATAAAAGCATGTGTAAAACTAGTGATTATGACTGGTGATCAGCACCCGCCTAGTCCTGGGGTAAAGATCTGGAGCGATCGCGTCAGGTTACTGGATGTACATCAGGTGAGTTGTACATGGAAAGAGGTGATCTAAAACCTAGCTCGGTGACTTCTGCATGGAAATGGATGGGTTAGTCCTCTACAACCTAAACAACCTGCTCAGTTGAAAAATTACCCCCCCCTCCCACTCCCCAACACACACACACACACACACACACACACACACACACACACACACACACAGAGCTACGCATCTAGAAATGACTTTTTCGGCAACTCCAGAAACCTTGTCACTATTCTCCACTAAGAAGTTCCTGCTCCCCAGGTGCGTTTTATTTATATAAAAGCGCCGGTTGGCATGGTCAGAAAATTCGACGTGCCCATGGGGGCACTGCTGTTATGGGACCAGTGGACTTTTTGGTGATGTCGCAGGTTTGACTTGCTGGAGAACCGTTTGTCGCACTGCTGGCATGAGAAGGGTTTTTCCTTGGTGTGTATGCGACGGTGGCACACGAGTTGCGTAGAAACGCGGAAGGCTTTCCCGCAGTCAGAGCACTGGTACCGCTTCGGCTCGGTGTGTATGCGGCGGTGGTTTTTGTATGCCATCAGGTTGGAGAATTCTTTCTGACAGGGGCTGCAGTAGTAGGTGCCAGACTTGTGGCTGTTTTTGTGGTTGAGCAGGGAGCTGGCGTGGCGGTACCCGCGCCCACATTGATCACAAACGTGTGCCTTGCGGCTTGAATCGCTGCGGCTGCGCTGCGGTGGATTCTGGTGGCAGGCCTGCATCAGGGTCAGGTCGAGCCCAGAACTCCATCCAAGGTCAGAACTGCCACCAGAGGAACCTTCTGGATTCTGATGGTGGGAGTAGTTTGAGGATTTCTGGGCTCGTCCGTGATGCATCTGCAGGTGCAATCGAAAGCTGGTCTGACTCGGGAACGTGCGGTGGCACTGCGTGCATGTGAATTCCCGCTCTTTCTGGTGGAGTCGACGATGGTTCTGAAGCTGAGAGAAGACGCGGAACGCCTTGCCGCATTCTGGGCAGCGGTGCCGCCGTAGCTCCGAGTGGATCCGACGGTGATTTTTCAGAGCGAGCAGGTTAGGGTAGGTCTTGAGGCACACGGCGCAATGATAGATGCCAACGGTGTGTGTGTTTTTGTGGTTCAGCAGAGAGCTGGCGTGGCGGTATGAGCGGCCGCACTGCTCACATCTGTGGAGAAAAGAGAGAACCATAAGTCCACTGCTCTGACTTTAAACCCCTTATTTTATTAGTGACCTAGGTTAATCTGTATGTGAAGAACCTGGCAGTACAAAGCTGACTTATGTATTTACAGGTATATGATCTTTAATCCAGCTGCCAAAAATATTTTTTAAATGTTCAAAAATGAACAGCAGAATTTAGCAGATTTCATTTCTAAGATAATTTAATCAGCACATTGCGTTTTGTTTTAAAGGCGGTCCTTTAACAATCTTACTGAAGTCAATACAAAGAACTTCATTTACAACCAATACACAAATCTGATCATGATCATTTATTTTTAAAAGCATTTTCGTGTTAGTAAAACATGCGTTAGTAGGGATAATAGTGAGGCAGACTTGTAGAAATATGTTTTATCTGTACACATGAAAACACCACATGTTTATTGATGTCTAAATCCCATCTCTGGGACTGCTAGTCACTGAGAAGCTGATCTGGACCACCACATTTATTTAAATAATATTCATGTCATGGGAGACACAGACCCTTCGGAAATTGTTTTAGCTCCCACATTTAACGAGCTAGTCACTTGAGAAAAACATAAAAACAGTACAAACATTTAGAAATTATATCAGTAAGAGAACAGCATCAAGAAAACCTTTAACACAAGACAGAAGACATCTAATTATTCAGTATACAGATTGAAAAGCATGGCAGCCTAATGTTCTAGAGTATAATGCTAACTGAAAGTAAAGGGGTGGTGGGGTAACTTATCTGGTCTCCACTAATCATACTGTCCAAACTTCAGAAAAATCCGAATTCCGGCACGCGAATGGTCCCGAGGAAGCCGGATTGGAGATCATATACCTGTAATAGACACGTAGAGACCCGTGTGATCTTTACTAAGTTCACTTCAGAAATCAACGAACAACTAGACGTAAAAACTCACGTGAACCGGCACTCTTCTGCCCCTTCTCTCGAAGTGCTTGAAGTGTCCTTCCTCCTGTACTCGTTGCCTACCTGGTTGTCCCCGCAGCGATGCCTGGCGAGCCCAGAACGCCCCTGGAAGCTCTTCCCGCAGGTGGGGCATCCGAATCGAGCATGTCCTTCCTCGTGGACCCTCTGATGGTTGCGGAGAAATCGGGCCAGTCGGAAAGCTTTCCCGCAGGTGGAGCAGATGTGCCTCTTCTTCTGCGTGTGGATGCGCATGTGATTGCGCAGTGCCATGTAGTTGGTGTAGGGCTTGTCACAGTAGGAGCAGCTGAAGTTGCCTGTCTTGTGTGTGTTCTTGTGGTTCAGAAGGCTGCTTGCATGTTTGTATGAGCAGCCACAGAGGTCACAGGAGAAAGGTCGCTCCTCACGTTCTGGAGATCCTAAGTCCCCAGGATCCATGGTTAGACCGGAGCTGTTGAGGGAGGCTGAAGAGGAAGGAAGCTGGGCACTGCAGTTATGCGAAGCAAGGTCAGTGGGGGATCGAAAACATTCAGAGCATCCGTTGCACTCGTAGCTTGGAGGAGGTGGTGCCATTTGAGGCGGCACACTCGGACCAGGAAGGTCTTTGCAAAGTTGGTTGGTAGTGTGGGTTTCAAGCTGTCTCTGGTTCCTGAAACCACGTCCACAGTCTTGGCAAGAATACTTCTTGAGAGCAAAATGCATACGCAAGTGGTTCTTCATAGCCAGACGGTTGGGGTAGGTGGAGTTGCAAACGTTGCAATGGTACTCGCCGATCTTGTGCAGGTTCTTGTGATTGGCAAGACTGCCGGCGTGGCGGTAGGTGCGGCCACATTGATCACAGGCAAAAGGGCGCCGCCCGCTTCCATCGTCCACTTGCTGGGCCCTTGCCCCAGCGTACGGCTTCTTAAATCCTTGTGGCTGGCCATAATTAGGCATCATCTGAGACTGGTTCTGCATTTTGGGGTCCCCCATTCTCATCTGCTGCATCTGAGAAGGTCCACCCTCATAACGTGATCCGTTGTGTTGATTCATATTTTGGACGCGCTGATCTCGACCTCCTGTTTTGGCTCGGTGCTCCTCGTGGAGACGAAGATGGTTGATCAATTGCTTTTGGATTTTGAAGGCTTTTCCACACTCCTCACACTTGTGCCTGCAACACATAAAAAGAAGATACACACAAAACCAGAAATGGTGAGAGGAGAGCCATGTCTAAACACAATGCATTATATACAATGTAAAAACAATAATAAATGCAGCACACAGCATGGATCTCTTACAAATACAGAGATGACTACACAATATCAAATGGGACAGATGTAGTGCATTACATTGTCTGTGTGTGTCTGTGTGTCTGTGTGTGTGTGTGTGTGTGTGAGATAAAGAGAAAGAGAGCGAGTGTGTGTTGCCCTCATCTTTTTTTAATGGAATGGGTTGAACACATTTCTTTTAGATTCACAACTGAATTCAAATTGGGATTTTGGGGGGGGGGTTTCAGTGATGACTTGGATAATCACGAGTGGGGAACTCAATACATACACAGTCAAAGTATGCAAAGAGAACTACACAGTTA
The DNA here is from genome assembly GCA_039877035.1 of Silurus lanzhouensis. Classification (NCBI taxonomy): domain Eukaryota; kingdom Metazoa; phylum Chordata; class Actinopteri; order Siluriformes; family Siluridae; genus Silurus; species Silurus lanzhouensis. The sequence goes on from JBCEWE010000029.1 coordinate 39,862, forward strand.
GAGTATAATAGGGCACATGCAATGCTGGCTAACCTCTTTAAGTCAAAATGAGTCCTCTGGTGGTTCTTGAGGGCCAGCAGGTTGTAGTAGCGTTTTTGGCAGACAAGGCACCGGAAGACCCCAGTCTTGTGCGATTTCTTGTGGTTTAGAAGTGAGCATGGATGCCTGTAACCTCTCCCGCACTGGTCGCACCTATGTGGCCGATCTTCCGAGCCAGACATTTGCCGGTGGCCCACAGCGCTGCTGGTCCCAGCACCACCACTCATCCCTTTAGCTCCGTTCAAGTCTTTGCTCAGCACTCCGCCTCTCCCCTTGCCTGGGCACAGGTGAGTGATCAGGTGATGGCGATCTGCAAAGAACATGCCACAGTCAACGCAAATGTGGTTCCTTCCATCCATTTTGCCATTAGCACTAGAGCTGCTGCCCCCCAAGCCCTGTCCAGAGCCACCCGGTTGAGGAGGTCCGTGGACCAACTGGTGATTAAGAAGGTCGTGTTTTTTACTGAAAGTCTGGCCACATATACTACAAACCAGCAGACTGGCTTGACTACCCTCTTGCCGCCTTCTCCACTCTTGTTCACCCACAGGTGAAAGGGAGGAGGAAGGTCCGGCACCTTGGTTCACGCCATGGCTTCGTAAGTGGCTACGAAGAGCTCGAAGACTTGCATAATGATTTCCACAGACTGTACACTGGTAGACTTCCCCATCATCTTTGTCTTCCATTCTCTTAGACTGGCCTCCCTGACTTCCTCCATACTGGTCTTGTCCACGTCGCTGGCGATTGCCATGTTTGAGGCTGGAGCTGCTTGCTGGCAAAGTAGTACTACTTGAACTGTGGAAGCCCATGTTTCCCATGTAGCCATTGGACATACTGCCTTGTTCAGCACACATGTTCCGGTCTGATTGCCGACTGTTTTGTGGATGGCCAGAGTTGCCCTGAGCCAGTGAACCATCAAATCGGTCATGAAACTCCAGTGAATCAAGGCCGCTGCTATGGCCATTGTCTTGAACAAAATGGGCAGCATCACTGAGATTACCAGACAGTGAGATCGGAGTTGTTGTGCCATTCTCCTGGTCCTGAGAATGCACAAAGCCTTGCTGGGAGTCCAGGCCTGTCATGGGCTCGGAAGAAAGCCAGTCACCTTCTGAGTTCATACCCTGCGAGTTTGGGCGGGATTTGTGACTGCGGAGGTGGCTGTGCAGCGCTGCAAGATGAGGATACTCCTTACAGCATATGGTGCATTGGTACTGGCCTGTTTGATGACAGCGCTTGTGATTAACAAGACTCCCCGCATGCCGATAACATTTTCCACACTCTTGACACTTGAACCTGCGGTCTGCATCGTCAATGGATGAGGACTGCTGCTGGGATCTGGATTGCCCGCTGGGCGAGGACACTGATGCCTGGGAGTTGGACCCCAGGCCATCTGAAATAAGGATAGAGGCTCCCACTTGGGCATGTGGTGGAGGGTGAGATTCATGGGTCAAGTAATGCAGTTTGAGACTTTCCACATCGGAATGTCCGGACCCACAGTATGCACATGTGTAAATGGGATTGTTGACTGGAGGACCTAGCATTTGATCATAACGTTTGTCGGGTAAAGGGGGAAGGGGAAGAGGGTCGCCAAGAGCCGGGGTGTATGGATTGACTGCAGGGGAACGGACAGTGCTGAGGTTGTGTGGCACTATACCTGGGAAGCTACGTGTCAGCCCCAAAGACGATGATGCTGCATTATGCAACAGAATATGCTCCTGAAAGTCACTCTTACTGGGTAAAGAAACCTGGCACAGGTGGCAAAAGCAAGCTGCCATGTCGTTGTTTTGGGAGGCAGGGGGGCGATGTTCAGACGATGCCTCTGGCACAAGGCTCCCCATGGACATCCCAGGAGGCTTGAACTTGGAATGGGTGCGCTCATGGGCCCCAAGCGCTGCCAGATTGCTGAACTGCTTGTAACAGACTGTACACTTGTAAGTGCCTTCCTGGTGGGACTTCTTGTGGTTTACCAAGCTGCCGTGGTGCCTGTAGGTCCGGTCACACTGGTCACACTTGAATGGTCTGTCCCAAGCATCTTCGGACCCCGGAGACTTCTGCTTGTCGTGGTCCGCCATCATACTGCTGCTGTTCAGGTGGCCCCGGTAACCTGTGTCAGAAAGATCTTGTGCTAAGCCATAATCCCTATCTTCATCAACACCATCCTCATTCTCCTCTTCAGCTTGTGCACTAGGAGACAGAGTATGAATGCGGAGGTGGTTCTTCAGGGCTATTGCATTGGGTAGTGTTCTGGTACACACTGGGCACTGGAATGAACCCAACTCGTGGGACTTTTTGTGCGACGCCAAACTACTGGCATGCTTGAAAATTCGTCCACACTGTTCACATTCAAATCTGCCAATCGCTTCTTGGTGATAGTGGGCTTTCATATGCTCCAGAAGACTAGGTGTACTTGGGCATATCGTGTCGCATTCTTTGCAAGGAAAAACCTTGGCACGATTCATATCATGCATAGCCATGATGAAAAAATTGAAATGGAAGGGGAAAATGTCCACATAAAATGATCCTCGAACATAGAAGAAAGGGGGGGCAATGTGTGATGCTCAGCTCTCTGCTTCTGTGGTATCAGCCATTTTACCTGGGAGGCAGATTTTTCGCTCCAGTCAGCCTTTCAATTCCACTCGGATCCCAGCGGTTCAGAGAGCGTCTGGACAGATGTGGAGCACCAGATTGGGGAGGGGGGGACTATGAAGACACAAAAAAAAAAAAAAAAAAAAAAAAAGAGACATAAAAAAATTCTAAGAATTTTACCCAAATCTCCAAGCAGAGGTTCAAAGACCATTAGATTTTTTTAATTAAGCAAGAAAGCTTAATTAAAAAAAAACAAAAAAAACTAACATAATTCTTTGGAAAAGACAAATGTAAATGCAGTGCACTGTAAAATCTAACCACCATGCAGCAGAAATTATGTTACACGGGTAATAAAGTTGTTCTGCAGGTTTGGAAATGTAGTTTTGCAGTTATTCATCTGTCTGCCTTGAGAATATCTAATAATCTCTGAACTCAACATAAAAAGTGCAATTTAAATACAATAACATCACTAATTACATCAATTACATAAGCTAACCATAAACAACACCAAAAAGAGAGGTATAGTACAGCTGCTCAACTGAACAGTTTCTAATAATCTTGAGTAAATAAAGAGGAGGATATTTTGAATTAAAGTGTGTCACTGGTTTACACAGGGATCCAGAGAGTGAACTGCCTGAGCACTTCTTTTATCTCCCGACTAAACTTTAAGACTGTGTCTGTTCCAGTGTGCAGATTCAGAGTCTGATAGACATTAGAAAGTACATAGTGACACTTGACACCCACTCCAGTCCAGTCGGCTGCCTGCCAGTGTCTGTTGTACAGTAGGATCAGATTCCACATTCCAACTTTTGGAGGTCTGTGTAGCAATTTGGACCACCATGATGGTATAGGAGTGGAGGTGTCATGAAAAAAAAAAAAAAAGACTATAAATCTGAGTGGTGATGGAATTTAGAAAAATCTTTCAATTTAAAAATTCAACTACTGTAAAAGTACTCATGTGACAGACTTGAGCTAACAGGGTTCCTGACTTGTGTTTAAACTTCTGTCAAACTCAGAATGTAAAAATCGACTGATTGTTGTGTTTTAGAGCTTTAAAGGCAAAATGTGTTAAATATAGATTTTGATGTTTACACAAACCATCTGTGTGTTGCCAAACAGTCCCTGTGTAAACCATTGTATGTCTGACATGATGTGAACATGCTGCATGAGAGCTTTTTTCCCTCCTCCATTTCTTTCATTGTTCATTTCCAGGTCTTTGTAGTTGATCTGTCACATGCATTGCAGCTGCTCTCTCCACACCAGGAATGTAAGACTTAACAGTGTTAGGTAAAAAGTCCTGAACTGAAGCATACAATACCACATGAGTGATCACGTACAGTGTATTATGGAAATACACATTCTGTGTGTTCTGTGTGTCTATCTGGATTCTTTTGCTTCACTGAGTGTAAAACACACGTACACATGCAGAAACGGCAGATGGGTCCAGAGATGCAAAATGATCACGTTACATTACATCGTCCTCTGTAGTGGGAAATCTGAAGGAAAGTGTGTGCACGTTTGATTTCTAAATCACTGAATGTTTTTAACGTATTGAATGCAATTGATTGGGTATTGAATATTCAGTTCCGAGCTACACGGCACATTTCAGGGGACAACCTAAGCTTTAAATATCAGTAAATAAACATTGAGATACAGGGTCAGACCCACACTGTGGCTTGCATATGAATGCAGAGTCGTCATTGTACCTGAAACAGAGGTCCTTATGTCTGTCCTTTATGCTGCAGTGATCGTATTGTGAAACATCTGTGAAGAGAATATTGTGAAGTGAATATTGCTGCGTTTAATGGGTCACCGGCTACGTGTGTAGAGTCACTTCAGGAACTTGTTGACCCCCCCCACCCTTCATGTCTCCACATTTTATCATTTGTTCATGATATATTTGTATTGTAAAGATCAACTAAAAAATAATGTGAGAACATTCCGCTGAATGTTTTATTTCATCCCTGTTTATCATTTTTTCAAGTTGTGTTTCAGGCTTCGAGGCACGGTGTGAACAGAAATTCAATATTTCCACATCACAGAACACTGTACAATAATATCTGGATTTAACAAAGCCTGGGGGTGTGTATGTTAACAAGTACCCAACATATGCTGTCTAAGATTAAGAATTCCTACAGAAAGCATGCAGTGATGGGTGTGTATTACGACTGCTTTATAACTTCATATTGCCCCAGTTTAGCTGATGGAAACCCCCTTCTTATTTCCCTTCTGAGCTGCTGTTCATGTAGTGTGACAGGACGAGACACTGACACTCCTGTTCTAGACACCAAACGAACAAACGCCCACGACCGGGCTCTCTCTCTGGGACACTCTCAGATCCCCCCCCCCCCCCCTCTCTCTCTCTCTCCCTCTCCCTCTCCCCCACTGTGCTGGTTCGTACTGTAAGACTCCTGGTTTGGGTTCTGAGAAACCTGGGAACGAGGTGGACTCTTATCACAGTTAAACCTAGTTTTTGTGAATGCTGTAGACCCGCACACACACACAGACACAATACATACCCGGAGCGACTGAGAACAGATAGATCATGTGCATGTTGCATCTCTGTATAATGTTTTCAGTAAACCACCCCATACAAAAAAAACAAAAAAAAAACAAAAACAATTATAAATGAGTTTTGAACATCATTTGAAAACTGTTGTGTTTATAAGTACATTAATGTGATTGTTTTTAACTAACAGACCCCGTTACAAATGTTAAACATAACTGATGACAAAACCTGAAAGTTGTGAGTGAGTGGCAGGCGGTGTGTGTGTGCTAAACAGTTTGAAAGCACAGTGAGAACAGTGTTTTTGTGCAGTGATGTTGTGATCCTGAAGCTGTAAGCACTCCGAACCTGCAGGAGAAAGAGCAGCGGTCAGGAGGGTGATGCCAGAAGACTATTGTGTGTGTGAGTGAGGTTGGTATTGTGATGGTAAGTTTAATACACACAGAAAATGTTGACAATAATAATACATAAAAGGTTTTGATGATAAAAGTGTTAATGAGGAGGTGAAGCGCGCGCTGAGGTCTGACCTTGGGTCTGTCACATCCTCACGTTTTACTCAAACTGCACCGTTTCTGCTGGAATAGAACGCGCACAGGCCCGCAGGCCGCGTCCCAAACCGCGCGCTGTCTCACTCATCCGAGTGTCGATCTATTGCACTACCTGCCGTCTCCATGGTGATTTGCGCGACTAGACCCGCGCAATCTTCACACCCTACGTAGTGGTGAAGTGAACGGATTGGGATGGAACCCATCTTGTCTCCCTCCCCCCCATTTTTCTCCCCCCTGAGCGACTCGGGCAGCGTCAGAAGGCCGATCTCTGCGCACGGTCGGCCCGCTCAAAAAAAAAACAAAAAAACAACACACATCCCCTCGATAATGTCTGTGCGGGGGTTTCTTTTAAACCAGTATCATAAATAATCCCGCAGACGCGGTTGATTTTCCCGCGGATTTTCCTTTTTACCCGAGAGAGAGAAAGAAAAACACAGTTCTCTCTTCTAATCCCCACTTTTCATTAATAAAATCTGCATTTATAATAAAATCCAGTCACCTGATCGTCATAATAAAGTGTCAAGTGTGTGTATTTGTTGTACATATCAGACCCGCACCGAACCAGCTGGCTTTGTGGGTGTAGCTAGCATAGGGCTAACCTGCTAACTGTAGCTAGCATAGTTAGCATGCTAACACCCCCGCGATGCTGAGGGGAGAAAAAAACAGCGCGGCAGGAAAAATATCGGGCGTTAAAATAATAATTATTATTATATAATAACACTGCCGGAAAAGCAGGTCGAGTTTCCTCTCAACATCAGCGGGAGAGTGAGGGGAGGTGAATCCGCCAGCTAACTCCGGCTAAGGGCGCTGAGGAAAGCTAGTTAGCTGTAGCTTTGAATCAACACAAAGCTCGGCGGTGTGAGAGAGAGAGAGAGGGAGAGAGAGAGCCGTTATCTCACCGACTGAACCCCATTGTTTTAAATAAACAGGACTCACCGGCGGGCGGAGAACGGAGTGCAGGTGTGCGGCGCTGAGGCGATCACATCTCAGTCCTTCGCCATTTTTCTGCTTTTTTTCCCGCTTCAGTGAAAAGCGCTCGCGCGACGACACCGTCTCTTTTTTTTTTTTTCTTTTTTTTTTTCCTTTCCCTCCCCCCCACTGCCCCGCACTTCCTGCAGCCTTGCACTACACCCGGGTCGGTTTCCTTTTTTCCCCACCCGTATCGCGGGGGAAGCGTCCCGCCCTTCCGCTCTGTGACGTGTCCTCGTGCCGTCCTGGTATTGTGTCGCTTGTGTGCTCGCGCTCTTCTCGCCCAATCGGAGCGCCGTCTCGGGCTCGTGACGTGGCACACGCGGGAGGCGGGATTTTTTTTTTCCATTTTTATACAGAATGCGGGTGGGAAAGAAGAAGAAAATAACCTGAGGCGGATGTATATGGAGGCGAAGCTGCAGCGGATTCGCGTCACTGTGTAAACACACCACCACTACCACCACCACCACCACCAGATCTCCTTCACACACCCACCTGTGCTTTACTTCTCACACTTTCTCACTTTGCTCGTGCGCGATACAAACCTCCATCATGGAGTTTACCGTCCCCAAACCCACCACGTTTCTAACTAATCCCTATCTGCATCCCTGTTTAATGCTCATAATCAGGTGGAGCTCCACGAGGACGTGTGAACATGGAAGTTCCTGACAGAACAACGCGAATATATCCACTCATTGCCCTTTTACTATTTCTATCAGTATCTTTGATTACTGTATCTCTACAGAAAGTATTGACACCTCTTAACACCATCCATCAATGGGATGGAGCACTGTGCAGCTCCATGTAGCAGATAGTCGCTGGAGATGGTATTACAGAATTGTACCAAGTGTGCGGGACACTGTCTAACAGGACTGTGGACTGTATGTGGGTTTCCTCTAGGTTCCTCACCGGTTCCCTCCTACATCAACCTGCATTGATTTATTATCAGGAGTGAACATCATGTCCACAAGTGTGTGATGCATTTTAAATGTTGTGGATCATCAACAATTCGAATTAGTTCCTGCTTTCATTGACTGGATAGCAGCTACAAACATCCATACACCGTGCTCTCTTTATTTCCTCTGTAGACAGACACATCATGTTACTGAGAAACCATAAAGAGGTGTGAACTCCTCTTTCCTGAATATGTCACAGCTTCACCTCTGATTGTTACAAAGCCCTGACACTGGAGACTCCTTCCATACATCATACATAAACATCTAATAGATCAATGACTAAACCGACCACATTAATAATTCTATGTGTTTAATCTGCCATCTGATACCTGATCCACACTGATACACATCTAATCTACACCTGATCTAAACCTGATCCACACTGATTCACATCTAATCTACACCTGATCTAAACCTGATCCACACTGATTCACATCTAATCTACACCTGATCTAAACCTGATCCACACTGATTCACATCTAATCCACACCTGATCTAAACCTGATCCACACTGATTCACATCTAATCCACACCTGATCTAAACCTGATCCACACTGATTCACATCTAACCCACACCTGATCTAAACCTGATCCATACTGATTCACATCTAATCTACACCTGATCTAAACCTGATCCACACTTATTCACATCTAATCTACACCTGCTCCAAACCTGATCCACACTAATTCACATCTAATCCACACCTGATCTAAACCTGATCCACACTGATTCACATCTAATCCACACCTGATCTAAACCTGATCCACACTGATTCACATCTAATCCACACCTGATCTAAACCTGATCCACACTGATTCACATCTAATCTACACCTGATCTAAACCTGATCCACACTGATTCACATCTAATCCACACCTGATCTAAACCTGATCCACACTGATTCACATCTAATCCACACCTGATCTAAACCTGATCCACACTGATTCACATCTAATCTACACCTGATCTAAACCTGATCCACACTGATTCGCATCTAATCTACACCTGATCCAAACCTGATCCACACTGATTCGCATCTAATCCACACCTGATCCAAACCTGATCCACACTGATTCACATCTAATCCACACCTGATCTAAACCTGATCCACACTGATTCACATCTAATCCACACCTGATCTAAACCTGATCCACACTGATTCACATCTAATCCACACCTGATCTAAACCTGATCCACACTGATTCACATCTAATCCACACCTGATCTAAACCTGATCCACACTGATTCACATCTAATCTACACCTGATCCAAACCTGATCCACACTGATTCACATCTAATCTACACCTGATCCAAACCTGATCCACACTGATTCACATCTAATCTACACCTGATCTAAACCTGATCCACACTGATTCACATCTAATCCACACCTGATCTAAACCTGATCCACACTGATTCACATCTAATCCACACCTGATCTAAACCTGATCCACACTGATTCACATCTAATCCACACCTGATCTAAACCTGATCCACACTGATTCACATCTAATCTACACCTGATCTAAACCTGATCCACACTGATTCACATCTAATCTACACCTGATCCAAACCTGATCCACACTGATTCACATCTAATCCACACCTGATCTAAACCTGATCCACACTGATTCACATCTAATCCACACCTGATCTAAACCTGATCCACACTGATTCACATCTAATCCACACCTGATCTAAACCTGATCCACACTGATTCGCATCTAATCTACACCTGATCCAAACCTGATCCACACTGATTCACATCTAATCTACACCTGATCTAAACCTGATCCACACTGATTCGCATCTAATCTACACCTGATCCAAACCTGATCCACACTAATTCACATCTAATCCACACCTGATCTAAACCTGATCCACACTGATTCACATCTAATCCACACCTGATCTAAACCTGATCCACACTGATTCACATCTAATCCACACCTGATCTAAACCTGATCCACACTGATTCACATCTAATCTACACCTGATCTAAACCTGATCCACACTGATTCACATCTAATCTACACCTGATCCAAACCTGATCCACACTAATTCACATCTAATCCACACCTGATCTAAACCTGATCCACACTGATTCACATCTAATCTACACCTGATCTAAACCTGATCCACACTAACTGACATCTAATCCACACCTAATTCACACTTGATCCATGCCTATTACACACCTGATTCATATCTGAACTACACCTACACCTACATTCTCGATTCACATATAATCCACACTTAATTCATACCATATCTATACTTACTTCACACCTGATCCACACATATTCTACACACTTAATCCACACCAGACCAAATCCACAACTAATTCACACTTGATCTACACCTGATCCACATCTTATCTATACCTAATTCGCACATGTCCATCTGATCCATACTTGATTTACACCTGATCTATACCCAATCTACACCTAATTCACACCTAATCTAATTTAATCCACACCTGACTCACACCAGAATTACACTTACAAACCCGATTCCAAAAAAGTTGGGACACTGTACAAATTGTGAATAAAAACAGAATGCAATGATGTGGAAGTTTCAAATTTTAATATTTTATTCAGAATACAACACAGACGACATATCAAATGTTCAAATCAATTTAAACTGAGAAAATTTATAAATTTGAGGAAAAAACAAGTTGATTTTAAATTTCATGGCATCAACACATCTGAAAAAAGTTGGGACAAGGCCGTGTCTCCACTGTGTGGCGTCCTCTCTTCTCTTTATAACAGTCTGTACACGTCTGGGGACTGAGGAGACAAGCTGCTCAAGTTTAGGAATAGGAATGTTCTCCCATTCTTGTCTAATACAGGCTTCTAGTTGCTCAACTGTCTCAGGTCTTCTTCTATCATCTTCCTCTTTATGATGCGCCAAATGTTTTCTCTGGGTGAAAGATCTGGACTGCAGGGTGGCCATTTTAGTACCTGGATCCTTCTTCTACACAGCATGATGTTGTAATTGATGCAGTATGTGGTGTGGCATTGTCATGTTGGAAAATGCGAGGTCTTCCCTGAAAAAGACGACGTCTGGATGGGAGCATATATTGTTCTAGAACTTGGATATACCTTTCAGCATTGATGGTGTCTTTCCAGATGTGTAAGCTGCCCATGCCACACGCACTCATGCAACCCCATACCATCAGAGATGCAGGCTTCTGAACTGAGTGCTGATAACAACTTGGATTGTCCTTGTCCTCTTTAGCTCGGATGACATGGCGTCCCAGTTTTCCAAAAAGAACTTCAAATTTTGATTCGTCTGACCACAGAACAGTTTTCCACTTTGCCACAGTCCATTTTAAACGAGACAAACTTCTTTTTATATTCTATTGTGAATAAAATATAAGTTTATGAGATTTGTAAATTATTGCATTCCTTTTTTATTCACAATTTGTACAGTGTCCCAACTTTTTTGGAATCGGGTTTGTAGTTCACAACTGATGTACACCTAATCCACATCCAATTCACTCTTGAACTATGCCTGATCCACATCTTATCTACACCTGATCCACATTTGATTCACACCAATCCACACATAATTTATGCCTGATACACACCTGACCCATGCTTGATCTAAACATAATCCACACCTGATTTACACCTGATGTAGATACGGTATAGATCAGGTGAAAATCAGGTGTGGATCAGGTCCACACCTAGTGAACACCTGATCCAAAGCCTTACTCACACTAGACCTACACGTCATTCACAACTAATTCACACTTGATCCACACCTATCCATACCTGATTCACACCTGATCTACAACTAATTTACACCTGAATCACACCTGATTCTCGCTTGATTTATGCCTGATCCACATCTTATCTACACCTAATTCACACATGCCTGACATCAGTTTGTTGATGTAAATGGTGAGTTCTCCACACTCTCTGAGGTAAAGTTTGGTGTTCCTCAAGGATCTGTCTTAGGCCCACTGCCTTTCTCTTTATATCTGCTGCCTCTGGGTGAAATTATACATAAACATAGGATTCGCTTCCATTGCTATGCTGATGATACACAGCTGTATATTTTAGCAAAGCCAGATGAAAGAGATCAGCTTAACAATGTTGAGAAGTGTGTAAAGGACATTAGACAGTGGATGCTTGGTAACCTTCTTCTGCTCAACTCAGATAAGACAGAAGTACTTTTACTAGGAACACATGCAGCTAGAAGTAAACTTTCCGATTATGTAGCATCTCTGGATGGTGTTTCTGTTTCAGTGTGTACAGCAGTCAAAGACCTCGGTGTGATTATTGACCCGAGTCTTTCCTTTGAGGTTCACGTGAATAATATCACCAGGATCGCCTTCTTTCACCTTAGAAATATTGCTAAAATTAGAAATATGATGTCGTTACAGGATGCAGAAAAACTAGATGTTACAAAAATGCTTTTGTAACATCTAGATTAGACTACTGTAACGCTTTACTGTCTGGGTGTTGGAGGAAGTGCAGAAATAAGCTTCAGTTAGTTCAGAATGCAGCAGCAAGAGTCCTCACTAGATCTAGAAAATATGATCACATCAGCCCTGTTTTAATCATCTACACTGCTCCCAATTCCATCGCACACTGATTATAAAATACTACTACTGACGTATAAAGCACTTAACGCTCTCACGCTGCAGTATCTGAGTGAACTTCTGTACCAGGATGATCCTCCACGCCTACTTAGATCAAAAGGTGCAGGCTATTTGTTGGTACCTCAAATAATGAAGACTACAGCAGGGGGCAGATGTTTCTCTTATAAACCCCACAGTTATGGAACAACCTTCCAATCAGTGTTCGGGACTCAGACACAGTCTCAGTGTTCAAGTCGAGGCTGAACACATATTTATTTAGTGGAGTCTTTAGTCAGGTTTTTTCTCTCTCTCTGTCTCTCTCTCTCTCTCTCGAGTACCAGTGATCAGTGTTCCTGTCTCTTTCTTCTCTTTAGACCTGCTTGATTCATTAGTTCCACCTCCGGATGGAGTTCTCTTTAGTTGGAGACACTCTGTGCAGCCTAAAGCTCAATGAAGTTACTAAACAACTGAAGAAGTTTGAGGATGATTATGACTGTAATTAATATTAACAGTCTGCTACAATGTGCTCAGGATCACTGTTTGCATGATCAGTTCTGCATGTAAACATCACTGAAGACTTTATAAACTCAACACTGATGGAACTGTACTGATGGACATTCAGTGTTGAGGATGAGGATGAAGTTCTCTTTAGAGTCTGGTTCCTCTCAAAGTTTCTTCCTCATGAAGTATCAGGGAGTTTTTCCTTCACCACAGACACCACTGGATCAGCATTAGGGAGAAACTTATTAGGAACAAACCTATAGACACTAAACTTCTCCATTCCAACTTAAGAACCTCGTTATCACTGTGGAGCAGCTTTGGGAAAATGTCCACTGTTAAAAACTCTATTACAACTAATACAAACTATTCACAAACTTACATAACTATTAACAAACTTACACAAACTTACACAACCTTACATAACTACTAACAACTACACACAACTACTCACAGCTTTACACAAACTTACACAACTATACACAACCTTACACAACTATTCACAACCTTACACAAACTTACACAACCTTACACAACTATTAATAACTATTCATAACTTTACACAAACTTACACAGCCATACACAACCCAACACATACATTCACAACCATACACCAAGTTATACAACTAGTCACAATTAAAAAAAAACATACACAACCTTACACAACCATTCACTACCTTACACATCCATATACAGTGGAACCCGGTTATGTCGATGTTCTAGGGGGTCGCCAAAAAGCATCGAGATAACCGATGATCGAGATAAACGAAAATCAAAATGGCGGCAATATATTAACGTGCTTGAAATTTCTTTATGTACATGATGTGCGTTAATAAATGAGAATGTGCATGCACGTGTTTTTGAAGGGTTTTTTACACAACAGCGTTGCCGCGATTTGTTTGATGAAGGCATGCTATAAAAATACATACAGTACATGTTTATCTGTCAGGAATCCACCTGCCACGCCCCCTTCGGCCCCCTTCAGCGTGTCAGGTGCTTTCTCACACTCTCACTGTCCGTTATTGTTGGTATAAGTTGGTTCACGGCGGTCGTTGTTATCGCGCATGCGTATCCCGGTACGTGTCTTCCCACCCACACTCTTAACGGCTGCTCTTTTCTTCCCAAAGCGCACCGCAGATTCTCCCCGATCCTGCCCACGTTCCGCGCCGCCAATCGCGGCTTTCGCCTCCCGTTCATCGCATAACATTTAACAACAAAAGGCATATGTGCACTAACTATTCAATTCAATTCAATTCAATTCATTTTTATTTGTATAGCGCTTTTAACAATGAACATTGTCTCAAAGCAGCTTTACACAGATAATGTGGTGATTAAACGTAAATATGTTCTTTGTAAGTATGTTTGTCCCTGATGAGCAACTGTGGCAAGGAAAAACTCCCCGAGATGGCATAAGGAAGAAACCTTGAGAGGAACCAGACTCAAGAGGGAACCCATCCTCATCTGGGTTGCACCAAATGTCCATTTGAAGCAGATATACAAAGTTGCGGGGTACAGTGATGATGATCACAAACTGCACTCCCGAGTCAGTGCAGCAGACCGCCGACACCAACTACAGTCCAATCCATCCTCAAAGCACCCGTTCTACTCCGGAATTACATGGAACCACCCAAGGTGTTGATGAGAGACCGTCCCAAGCTGCAAAGAAGTGTGAAGATCCACGGAGGGGAGAGGGGCAGGAACAGTGGTCACTGGAACCTCAGGAGCATGTTTAACTCGACCGAGAGAGAGAGAGAGAGAGAGAGAGAGAGAGAGAGAGAGAGAGAGAGGGTGACGGGGAAGAGAAGGATATGGATTATTAAGTGTAACTATTGTTGTATGAAAGTTAATGTCACTGTGCAGTTTGGACTCCGGCAAGACTCGCTATGGCAGCATAACTAAAAGGGAGAACCAGAAGGTAACACAGACATGAGGGATCTCTGGGATAAGAGACGACCCACCACACCACCGTCAACAAACCCGAGTGAACGTGTGAATGTGAGGGGACGACAGCATACAAATATACCAGTTCACCAAACACTCTATATCCATGCTCCCTCCAGATCTGCTCCTTTACCTAAGAAAAACCTACTGATAAAAGGTTTGACTAAATAAACAAGTTTTCAACCTCGAATTGAACACTGAGACTGTGTCCGAGTCCCGAACACTGATTGGAAGGCTGTTCCATAACTGTGGGGCTTTATAAGAGAAACATCTGCCCCCTGCTGGAGTCTTCATTATTTGAGGAACCAACAGATAGCCAGCACCTTTTGATCTAAGTAGGCGTGGAGGATCATCCTGGTACAGAAGTTCACTCAGATACTGCGGCATGAGAGCGTTAAGTGCTTTATACGTCAGTAGTAGTATTTTATAATCAATGCGAGATTTGATTGGGAGCAGTGTAGATGATTAAAACAGGGCTGATGTGGTCGTATTTCCTAGATCTAGTGAGGACTCTTGCTGCTGCATTCTGAACTAACTGAAGCTTATTTCTGCACTTACTCGCACACCCAGACAGTAAAGCGTTACAGTAGTCTAATCTAGAAATAACAAAAGCATGAACTAGTTTTTCTGCATCCTGTAACGACATCATATTTCTAATTTTAGCAATATTTCTAAGGTGAAAGAAGGAGATCCTGGTGATATTATTCACGTGAGACTTAAAGGAAAGACTCGGGTCAATAATCACACCAAGGTCTTTGACTGCTGTACATGCTAAAACAGAAACACCATCCAGAGATGTTACATAATCGGAAAGTTTATTTCTAGCTGCATGTGGTCCTAGTAAAAGTACTTCTGTCTTATCTGAGTTAAACAGAAGAAAGTTATTAAGCATCCACTGTCTAATGTCCTTTACACACTCCTCAACACTGTTTAGCTGATCTCGCTCATCTGGCTTTGCTGAAATATACAGCTGTGTGTCATCAGCATAGCAATGGAAGCGAATCCCATGTTTATGAATGATTTCACCAAGAGGCAGCATATATAAAGAGAAAAGCAGTGGGCCTAAGACAGATCCTTGAGGAACACCAAACTTTACCTCATAGAGTGTGGAGAACTCACCATTCACATCACTGATAGCGATCAGTCAAATAAGACCTGAGCCAAGAGAGAGCTGTTCCCTTTATTCCTACAACGTTTTCAAGTCTAGCAAGCAGTATAGTGTGATCAATGGTGTGAAAAGCTGCACTGAGGTCGAGCAAAACAAGTAAGGAGACAAAACCCTGATCAGAGGCCAATAACAGGTCATTTACCACCTTACCTAGCGCCGTCTCTGTGCTATGATGAGGCCGAAATCCTCACTGATACATTTCAAAAATGTTATTCATAAGTAGGTGTGAGCAGAACTGCTGTGCTACAACCTTTTCTAAAATTTTGGATATAAAGGGGAGATTTGATATCGGTCTGTAGTTGGACAACTGACATGGGTCAAGGTCAGGTTTCTTAATAAGGGGGTGGATAACTGCCAGTTTGAAGGATTTAGGTACAAAACCAGTGCTAATGGAAGAGTTAATTATTTTTAAAACTGGTTTAATTACCTCTGGAGTTATCTGTTTAAAGAAACTTGTAGGCAATGGATCGAGAATACAGGTTGATGATTTTGATGAGGAGATTAATGAAATTAAGTCATTCTCATGAATAGGAGTGAAGCTTTGTAGTTGAACTTAAACTAACAGCAGAGATTCACCAGTATACAATACAACACCTGTAGCAGCTGTAAGTCTTGTTTTTTCCGTCACTTCCGCGAGTTCTTCTGCGCCTGCACCGAGATAACCGACGTTAAATAGCAAATTTTTCCCCCCTTGTGCTCGAGATATCAGGGTTCAGCGACATAAAAGAATCGACATAACCGATAAAAAATGCTTAGAAAAAGCGAGAATTTGGCGGTTCCACTTCAAAAACGTCGACTTAATAGGGTTGTCGAGGAAACCGAGGGCGAGATAAGCGGGTTCCACTGTACAACCATATTCTCCACCATACACAACCATTCACACCCTAACACAGCCAGACATGACCTTACACAACCACAGATGATCTTACACAACCATACATGACCTTAAACAACCATACACACCTATACACACCCATACATAACCTTTCACAACCACACACAACCTCACACAAAAATACATGACCTTACACGACCATACACAACCTTACACATCCTTACACATCCATTCACATCCATACACTACCTTCCATAACTAGTCACAATCTTAAACAGCCTTCAACAACCTTATGCAACCATAGACAACCTTACACAACCATTCACAAACTTACACAACCATATCCTACCATGCACAACCTTGCGCAACCATAGACACCATTACACAACCATTCCCAAACATACACAACCATACAGGACCTTTCACAACTATACACCATCTTACACACCCATACACTAACCTTATACAATCATACACATCCATACACAACCTTAAACAACCACACACAACGACACACCACTTTACACAATCATACATAACCACACACAACCATATACAGCCTTTTGGAATCTTACACAACCATACACAATCATACACATCCATACACAACCATTGGTTGGGTGTAGTTTGTTGTGTTGTGATTTGTTGTAGTGTGTTGTGATGTGTTGTAATGTGTTGTTCTTAGCTTTACTGTTTTGTATGTGTACATTTTGTGAAAGACATTTTGTGAAATGGCTTAAAACATGTGATTAGAATGTTACATTACAGATAAATGTGTGTGTGTGTGTGTATGTGTGTGTGTGTGTGTGTGTGTGTGTGTGTGTGTGTGTGTGTGAGAGAGAGAGAGAGAGAGTGTGTGTGTGTGTGTGTGTGTGTGTGTGTGTGTGTGTGTGTGTGAGTGTAAGCAGATTTTCAATGTTGAAGCTGGTGTATAATTTGACAAAGTAATTAGACAATTAGATTCTCAGGACGGCACTATACCAGTCGATTATAATCACTAACTCGCCCTGTATCATACAACACCCCAAAAAAAAAAAAAAAACACACACATACACACACACACACACACACACACACACACACACACACACACACATACACTACATAGGTCATGATAGAAATGTGATTGTGATTAGCTGGAGGTTTAGGTGTGAATAGTGGATTATGAAAGCCAATCTTCCAGCCAATCACAATCTACTATTTACATCTAAACTCCTTCCAGCCAATCACAATCTACTATTTACACCTGAACTCCTTCCAGTCAATCACAATCCACTATTTACACCTGAACTCCTTCCAGCCAATCGCTTTTGTAATACGTACTATTTAATTTACTTGTTCTATCAAGAGTCAAGTCAAGAAGCTTTTATTGTCATTTCAACCATATATAGCTGATGCAGTACACAGTGACATGAAACAACGTTCCTCCTGAACCCTGGTGCTACATACAACAACATAAAACAACAGTCACAGAACAGAAAAACACAGGGCCAGGAACTAAGATCCTCACCACATAAAGTGCATGTGTGCAACTGGTGCAAACAGTGCAAGAGACAACACAGGACAGTGCAAGACAATACACAATACACAAAATATAAAAATAAAAACAGCAATAGCTCCGCCAGTAAAACCTGTCGTGACAGAATAAGGTGCACAGTAGCAGAAAAATGTAAACAGAAATGTAAACAGAATTTTGCAATTCTACAATAGTATAAAATATAATAGCAGCAATCAAAATAAAGTGATCAGTGACCAAAGGATTTGGACAGAATATTGTGCAAAGAGAGCAAGTCCCAGAAGATCAGCAACAAACGGCATGTAAACATTTTGCGATAATGAAAGGTGTGAATGGTGCTGAAACCTGGGTGTGCGAAGTTTGTGTGTTGAGTCCGGTTGTACAGATCAGTCACTCAGTTGTGTGTAAGTGTGTGTGTAAGTGTGTATGTGTGTGAGAGAGAGTTCAGTTCAGATGTTTGTTGAGGAGCCTGATGGCTTGCGGGAAAAAACTGTTGCACAGTCTTGATGTGACGGCCCAAATGCTTCAGAACCGTTTCCCTGATGGTAGGAGGGTGAAGTGTGTGTGTGACGGGTGTGTGTAAAGTGTGTGTGACGGCTGTGTGTGGTCATCCACAATGCTGTTTGCTTTGCGGATGCAGCGTGTGGTGTGAATGTCCATGATAGAGGGGAGAGAGACTCCGATGATCTTCTCAGCTGTCCTCACTATCCTCTGTAGGGTCTTGCGATCCGAGACGGTGCTGTTCCCAAACCAGGCAGTGATGCAGCTGCTCAGGATGCTCTCGATGGTCCCTCTGTAGAACATGGTCAGGATGGGGGGAGGGAGGTGGGCTTTCCTCAGCCTTCTCAGTCACTGGGCTGGGCTCTTGGTGATGGAGCTGGTGTTAAGTGACCAGGTGAGGTTGTCCGCCAGATGAACAGCAAGGAATTTGGTGCTCTTGACGATCTCCACTGAAAATCCATGGATGATCAGTGGAGAATGGTCACTCTGTGTTCTCCTGAAGTCAACAACCATCTCTCGTTTTGTCCACGTTCAGAGACAGGTTGTTGACCGTTGCACCTCCTCTCTGTATGCTGACTCGTCGTTCTTGCTGATTAGACCCACCACGGTTGTGTCATCAGCAAACTTAATGATATGATTCGAGCTGTGTGTTGGTGCACAGTCGTGAGTCAGCAGAGTGAACAGCAGTGGACTGAGCACACAGCCCTGAGGGGGCTCCAGTGCTCAGTGTGGTGGTGCTGGAGATGCTGTTCCCGATCCGTACTGACTGAGGTCTCTCAGTCAGGAAGTCCAGGATCCAGTTGCAGAGGGAGGTGTTCAGGCCCAGTAGGCTTAGCTTCTCGATCAGGTGCTGAGGAATAATTGTGTTGAATGCTGAACTGAAGTCTATGAACAGCATCCTTACATAAGAGTCCTTGTTATCCAGATGGGTGAGGGCCAGATGGAGGGTTGTGGAGATGGCATCGTCCGTGGAGCGGTTTAGACGATACGCAAACTGCATGGGGTCCAGTGCGGGTGGGAGCTGGGTCTTTATGTGCCTCATGATGAGCCTCTCGAAGCACTTCATCATGATGGGTGTGAGTGCAACAGGACGATAGTCATTGAGGCAGGAGACAGAAGACTTCTTCAGCACAGGAATGATGGTCGTCGTCTTGAGGCACGTGGGAACAGTGGCGCTGCTCAGGGAGATGTTAAAGATATCGGTGAAGACATCTGCTAGTTGTTCTGCACATTCCCTGAGCACTCTGCCAGGAATGTTGTCAGGTCCAGCAGACTTCTGTGGGTTAACTCTGCATAGAGTTTTCCTCACTTCAGCTGTGGTTAGACAGAGCACCTGGTCAGTGGGAGGAGGGATGGTCTTCCTCGCCACCACGTTGTTCTGCACCTCGAACCGGGCGTAGAAGTCGTTCAGCGCATCTGGAAGGGAGGTGTCACGGTCAAAAGCAGGTGATGTGGTCTTGTAATTTGTGATTGCCTGGATGCCCTGCCACATGCGCCGGGTGTCTCCGCTGTCCTGGAAGTGGCCATGGATTCTCTTGGCGTGTGCGCGCTTCGCCTCTCTATTGGCACGGGACAGTTTGGCCCTTGCTGTTTTTAAGGCCGTCTTGTCCCCTGCTCTGAAGGTGGAGTCTCTTGTTTTTGCAGCGCACGCACCTTGGCAGTCAACCATGGCTTCTGGTTGGAGCGTGTAGTGATGGTCTTGGAGATAGTCACGTCATCAATGCACTTGCCGATGTAGCTGGTCACTGTTGACGTGTACTCTTCCAAGTTGATGAAATCGCCATTGGTTGCAGCTTCCCTGAACATGTCCCAGTCAGTGCACTCAAAACAGTCCTGGAGAGCAGACATGGATCCTGCTGGCCAGGTTCTCACTTGTTTTTGAGCTGGTCTTGAACGCCTGCTGTGTGGTCTGTATGCTGGGATCAACATAACAGAGATGTGGTCTGAGTACCCGAGGTGGGGGCGGGGCTTCGCCCGGTATGCGCCCCGAATGTTTGTGTAAACAACATCCAGCGTGTTTTCTCCTCTGGTTGCAAAGTCCACATTCTGATAGAATTTGGGAAGCACAGTCCTGAGATTTGCGTGATTAAAATCTCCGGCGACTATAAACAATCCGTCAGGGATTCTTTGTTCTATGTGGAACCATTAGCTGGTTTGATGTAAAGCTAATTTGTGATCATCAGGTGGTTTAGCATTGCTAGCTTTAGAATCTTTAGCTAGGTTCCAGCACATGTAGCCATGTGATTCAGTGAAAGAGAAAATGTGTCAAAATCTCATTCCATTAAAAGCAGAAGTGACTCATCAAAAACATTTGTAATGAAAACGTTTCTACACTTGTACAGGAATCGTAACAAGAGGATTTTGCTCTACATTAAAAAGATATAACATGAGGATACAATGTCACACTGAAAAGCAGAACCTTCCACAATAAGTGCAGTGGGAATGAAGAGATAATGAACCACAAACATCTTCCTTCAGATAGACAGCAACGCCTCTTAGTAAAACACGTCTTTACTCCTCCTCCTCCTCCTCCTCATCTTCTATTCTTCTCCAGTCAGAGGCACAGCAGCCTCGGGTTCGGCTCAGAGCAGACAGATGATTGCAATTCATTGTTGCACAGCTACAACACAGTGATGAAAGTGAATTGCAGGGCAGAGAGAAATGATGTTGACTTCTGCAGCAGATTTATACAGTAAACACAGCATCTACCAGTGAAGGAAAAGCACTAGGATCTAAAGGAGATACATTGAAGGAGAATACACTTTCAGTATTGTTGAAATTTTAGATCCTAAATGAGATTTGAACTATTCCATTTTTTATAGCGAACAGTAATGAACACAGAAATGCTCTGCAGAGAAAGGAGAAGTGGAGGAGAGTGGAGGAGAAGGAGAGGAGGAAGACGTCTACAGAGACAGCAGGGAAAGGAGAAGTGGAGGAGAGTGGAGGAGAAGGAGAGGAGGAAGACGTCTACAGAGACAGCAGGGAAAGGAGAAGTGGAGGAGAGTGGAGGTTCGGGTTCGTACTTTAAATGTTGGTACTATGACGGGTAAAGGGAGAGAAGTAGCTGGTATGATGGAGAGGAGAAAGGTAGATATGTTGTGTGTTCAGGAGACCAAGTGGAAAGGGAGTAAGAGCAGGAACATTGGAGGTGTTTAAACTGTTTTATCATGGTGTGGATGGAAAGAGAAATGGTGTAGGGGGGAGTCTGAAGGAAGAGTACAGTAAGAGTGTAGTGGAGGTGAAGAGAGTTTCTGATAGGGTGATGAACGTGAAGCTGGAAATTGAAGGGATAATGATAAATGTCATCAGTGTTTATGCTCCACAAGTGGGTTGTGAGATGGAGGAGAAGGAAAGATTCTGGAGTGAGTTGGATGAAGTGGTAGAAGGTGAACCTAGGAATGAAAGACTGGTGTTTGGTGCAGACTTTAATGGGCATGTAGGTGAAGGGAACAGAGGTGATGAGGAGGTGATGGTAGGTGTGGTTTTAAGGAGAGGAATGTGGAAGGGCAGATGGTGGTAGATTTTGCTAAAAGGATGGAAATGGCAGTGGTGAACACGTATTTTAAGAAGAAGGAGGATCAGAGGGTGACGTATAAGAGTGGAGGAAGGTGCACACAGGTGGACTATGTGCTATGCAGGAGATGCAACCTGAAGGAGATTGGAGACTGTAAGGTGTTGGCAGGGGACAGTGTAGCTAGACAGCATCAGATGGTGGTCTGTAGGATGGAGGTAAAGAAGAAGAGGAGGAGAGTGAGGACTGAAAGAAGAATAAGATGGTGGAAACTGAAGGAGGAAGACTGTAGTGTGAGGTTCAGGAAAGAGTTCAGACAGGAGCTCGGTGGTGGTGAAGAGCTGCTGGATGATTGGGGAACTACTGCAGAAGTAATGAGGGAGACAGATAGAAATGTTCTTGGTGTAACATCTGGAAATAGAAAGCAAGACAAAGAGACGTGGTGGAATGAGGAAGTGCAGGAGAGCATAAGGAGAAAGAGGTTGGAGAAACAGAATTGGGATCGATAGAGTGATGAGAAAAGTAGGCAGGAGAACAAGGAGTTGCAGCAGCAGGTGAAGAGGGATGTGGTGAAAGCCAGGGAAAAGGCATATGAGGAGCTGTTATTTTAGACAGCGACTTGTCTTTCAAAAATCATATCAATCAAGTTACTAAAACAGCTTCTTTCACCTTAGAAATATTTCTAAGCTAAGAAATATGTTGTCCATATCCGATGCAGAAAAGCTCGTCCATGCGTTCATGACCTCCAGAATAGACTACTGTAATGCGTTACTAGGTGGATGTCCTGCATCATTAATAAACAAGCTTCAGTTAGTCCAGAATGCAGCAGCCAGAGTTCTTACAAGGGCAAGAAAATATGATCACATAACCCCGATCTTATCGTCCCTACATTGGCTTCCTGTTAAGTTTCGAATAGACTACAAACTATTACTTCTCACTTATAAAGCACTAAATGGTTTGGCTCCCATATATCTATCCAGTCTTTTAACTCGCTACAATCCGCCTCGCTCCCTGAGATCTCAAAACTCTGGGCTTCTAGTAGTTCCTAGAATAGCAAAGTCCACTAAAGGTGGTAGAGCATTTTCACATTTAGCTCCTAAACTCTGGAATAGTCTTCCTGACGGTGTTCGGGGCTCAGACACACTCACCCAGTTTAAGTGTAGATTAAAAACATATCTTTTTAGCAAAGCCTACACATAACACACATCACATCATAACCTTGTGCTCCAGAACATCTGATCACATGCACATTATCAACTTGTGCTGTTAATATCATGAACAGCAGCTACGCTAATTGCTCTCCACTGCTTCTCTTTCTCTCCCCATCCCGAGACACCCTGAGGTTTGGCCAGCTCCAGTCACCTCCCACCTCGTGATGATTACGGACCTTTGAAGAAGTAGATGCCGAACTCACAAACATCCCGAACCATCTAGAGACGTACCAGTGCCATTTGGATCCCGCTACATGTGTGGAGTTTGGCATTGGACCTCCTGGAGTGTTAAAGGCTCTGGCATGGAGAAGCTGATGCTGGATCTGTGGTGATCACAAATGCTGAGCTCATAAAACTCGAAACTACTAACCATATAGACTGTATAAGACTGCAGAAAGAACATCACTTATAATCTTATACTCCAGTGCTCATGTTAGCTCTCACTCTCCAGTGTTCTGTATTGTTGAAAGATTTATGATCAAACTCTTGATGTCACCCAAAATGAGGATGGGTTTCCCTTTTGAGTCTGGTTCCTCTCAAGGTTTCTTCCTCATAACATCTAAGGGAGTTTTTCCTTGCCACAGTCGCCACAGCTTGCTCATCAGGGACAAATTCACACCATTCACCTTCACTGTTGATTTGTGTAAAGCTGCTTTGAGACAATGTCTGTTGTGAAAAGCGCTATACAAATAAACTTGACTTGACTTGACTTGACTGTAGGAGAAGTTGGACACTAAGGAAGGAGAAAAGGATTTGTAGCGATTGTCGAGGCAGAGGAACCGAGCTGGGAAGGATGTGCTGCAAGTTAGAGCAATAAAGGATGGAGATGGAAATGTGTTGACTAGTGAGGAGAGTGTGTTGAGAAGATGGAGGGAGTATTTTGAGCAGCTGATGAATGAGGAAAATCAGAGAGAGAGAAGGTTGGATGATGTGGAGAAGGTGAAGCAGAAAGTGGATAGGATCAGTAAAGAGGAAGTGAGAGCAGCGATTAAGAGGATGAAGAGTGGAAAGTCGGTTGGACCAGATGACATACCGGTAGAAGCATGGAGATGTTTAGGAGAGATGCAGTGGAGTTTTTAACCAGATAGTTTAACAAGATTGTGGAAGGTGAGAAGATGCCTGAGGAATGGAGAAGGAGTGTGCTGGTACTGATCTTTAAGAATAAGGGAGATGTGCAGACCTGCAGTAACTACAGGGGAATTGAGTTGATCAGTCACACCATGAAGTTATGGGAAAGAGTAGTGGAAGCCAGGCTGAGAGAAGAGGTGACCATCTGTGAGCAGCAGTATGGATTCATGCCGAGGAAGATCACATTATTTGCTTTGAGGATGTTGATGGAGAAGTATAGAGAAGGTCAGAAGGAGTTGCATTGTGTGTTTGTGGATTTAGAGAAAGCGTACGACAGGGTGGAGGAAGGAGTTGTGGTATTGTATGAGGAAGTCTGGTGTGTCAGAGAAGTATGTGAGGGTGGTGCAGGACATGTATGAGGACAGTGTGACAGCAGTAATGTGTGCAGTAGGAACGACAGACTGGTTCAAGGTGGAGGTTGGACTTCATCAAGGATCGGCTCTGAGCCCTTTCCTGTTTGCAGTGGTGATGGACAGGTTGATGGACGAGGTCAGACAGGAGTCTCCGTGGACTATGATGTTTGTGGATGATATTGTGATTTGTGGTGAGAGTAGGGAGCAGGGGGAGAAGATCCTGGCGAGGTGGAGGTACACGCTGGAGAGAAGAGGAATGAAAGTCAGTAGGAGTAAGACAGAGTACATGTGTGTGAATGAGAGGGAGGGCAGTGGAGGGGTGCGGTTGCAGAGAGAAGAGGTGGAGAAGGTGGAGGTTCAGGTACCTGGGGTCAACAGTGTAAAGTAATGGAGAGTGTGTTAGAGAAGTGAAGAAAAGAGTGCAGGCAGGGTGGAGTGGGTGGAGAAGAGTGATAGCAGGAGTGATTTGTGATTGAAGAGTATCTGTGAGAGTGAAAGGGAAAGTTTATAGGACTGTGGTGAGACCTGAGATGTTGTATGGATTAGAGACAGTGGCATTAAGTAAAAGACAGGAGGTGGAGCTGGAGGTAGCAGAGCTGAAGATGTTGAGATGTTCGTTGGGAGTGACGATGATGGACAGGATTAGAAATGAGTTTATTAGAGGGACAGCACATGTAGGACGTTTTGGAGACAAGGTGAGATTGAGATGGTTTGGACATGTGCAGAGGAGGAACATGGGGTATATCAGTAGGAGAATGCTGAGGATGGAGACACCAGGAAGGAGGAAAAGAGGAAGACCAAGGAGGAGGTTTATGGATGTGGTGAGGGAAGACATGCAGGTAGTTGATTTGAAAGAGGAAGATGTAGAGGACAGGGGGTGTGGAGACGGATGATCTGCTGTGAAGACCCCTAATTGGAGAATCGAAAGAAAAAGAAAAATCTTTAAAGAGTTCTGATGATTTCAGATCTCAAACACTGAAACAATGCACACCAATCAGGCATAACATTATAATATTATAACACTGAGTGATGAAGTGAAGAACACTGATGATCTCTTCATCATGGCACCTGTTAGTGAGTGGATTTATTTATTAGGCTGGTGTATGTGGTATGTATCCATACCACATAGCAAAAGGGGGACCAACACAATATTAGGCAGGTGCTCATAATGTTATACCTGTTCGGTGTGTACAACATTTAGTCTCCATGTGCTGTTATTCGGTTTGAAAGAGGCAGATGTAGAAGACAGGGGGGTATGGAGACGGATGATCTGCTGTGGCAACCCCTAATGAGAGCAGCTGAAAGAAGAAGAAGTTTCCATGTGCTGTTACAATGAGCTCCACTCTTCTGGGAAGATGTTCCACTGGATTTTGTGGAGATATATTTGGCTAAAGGGTGTAAGTAAAGTCAGGTACTGGGGTGCAGTCAGCATGAAACATTTATCCCAAAGGTGTTAAATAGAGTTGGATCTCTATAACAGATCTTCCACTCTAACCCTAGATCATTATGGAGCTGGATCTCAATGTCATGCTGGAACAAGTTTGAGGCTCCAAGTTCAAGTGAATGGAGATTTTCATGCTCCTGCATCTGAAGACGTCTGATTTCATTGGGTTTTGTGGAAGAACCACATATGGGTGGGAAAGCATGCGTCCGAATACTTTTGGCCACCGCGTGTGCAGTAACCCAGGAGATATGGAGATGATTAAAGTGTGATTAATGGGATCTCCGAGGAGGAACACAGCGCCGGATCATGTGCATGTGATGTTTATTGAGTTTATAAATGTGAGATTTAAATACACTTCTGCTTTAAGTTGAATAAATCTGCTCTCTGTGCTGTTTTCACTCCAACACTGTTTTATTTGTGTTTTTTGAGCGGCGGAATTGTGGTTGGTGTTTAGACTACACACAGCAGAGGAAGAGTTGCGTCATCATCCGCCATTTCCACGACCGCAACTTCCGGTTTCTCTGTCGTAAATACGCGAAGAAACAGCGCGTGCACTCCCAACTTTAGCTTACGGCGGAGTCTTTTATTAAAGAACTACACTTCCCATAAAAAAAACCTTCACTGTGTGGCTGATGGAACACCAACTTTCCTGCCGCAGACTTCCTGATGTTTTCTGATTTTATGAATAAAGTTTTATTCGCTGACGTTCTGAGGTATTTATTTAAAGGGTAATCGCCGACCTGCCAAAGCACCCGGATGTGATGGCGGGACCTGATTGGTCCAGTTCATTTAGCTAAAATTAAGTCTACACATATTTTAGTTTTATTGTAAAAATAATAATAATAATAATAATAATAAAGATGTTATTTTGCACACGTTAATTAAAGTTAAAGGTTCATACGCATTTGCTAAGTCCACGCCATTTCCACTCCACTTCCGGTGTGAGTGATCTCGCTTCCGGTGGGAGATGAAGGGAAAATGGAGCCCGCGTATTCATGATACCGGAAATATAAACACCAATAACACTTCTTATCATCTTCTAATAGAATCTTCATGTAAAGTAAAAAATAAACCCATTAAAATGTATTACACACACACACACACACACACACACACACACACACACACACACACACACAAACAATCTCTACTAAAGATCCTCAACTTTAACTTTGAGCCCTTATTATATGTAAAATATCTTTGTAATGTTTTTTATGTTCCAAAAAGTCGAAGGGTCCAAAGATAAGATTTGTTTAATTCCCATTTATTATGATTATTTGAGGTGTTAAAAGTATGGAAGTTAATTATAAAAGCAGTTTTGACTGAAAGGTGATTATAAACACTTAATAATTTCATTAATAGCTCATCTTAAAGCAGGAGGGGATTATAAAGCTTCTTAAATAGCTTTGGATTAAATGGATTATAAATAGCTTCTTTCCCGTGGCTGTTTCTGCACTGAACAGCTGTTACGGTGTTAACGATCACCACTGCACTGTCACTTTTCCTCTGTGTTTTTTCACCACTTTAAAATCCTGCATCCTCACACCACCCAAAAACTCATCATTACACTTCTGTATGTCCATCCATATTTATTCTGTTTATTCTGTGTGTATATATATATATATATAGAGAGAGAGATGTATATATTCATAATGACATTCCTTTTGTACAGATATATCTGTCATACCACTTCATACTGTATCATACTTATATAAAACCCACACTATATAAACCCTTATTCAGTTATATGTACACATTACTACACCTTCTGTACAACCTCATACCTTATTTATTACACTGACACTGTAAATAAGCAGCTCTGCACTTCTGGTTAGATGATAACTGCATTTCATTGGCTCTGTACATGTACCCTGCACTATGACAATAACGTTGAATCGAATCGAATCTAATCTGATCTAATCTAATCTAATCTAATCTAAAGGCTTTCCTAATCGTTTTAATGCAACAAAAATCTCCTAAAAAAATAAATACAAATGCAGGTTGCTTTAAACTCCTGAAATAGAAAGATCTAAATGATTAGTGTTTTATCTGGTAGATACATATATTACTGTATATTAATATATTCTTCTTCTTTTAGCTTCTCCCATTAGGAGTCTCCACAGCGGATCATCCGTCTCCACACCCCCCTGTCCTCTACATCTGCCTCTTTCACACCAACTACCTGCATGTCTTCCCTCACCACATCCATAAACCTCCTCCTTGTTCTTCCTCTTTTCCTCCTTCCTGGTGTCTCCATCCTCAGCATTCTCCTACTGATATACCCCATGTCCCTCCTCTGCACATGTCCAAACCATCTCAATCTCACCTCCCTCACCTTGTTCCTACTGCACACTTCACTGCTGTCACACTGTCCTCATACATGTCCTGCACCACCCTCACATACTTCTCTATCACACCAGACTTCCTCATACAATAACACAACTCCTCTCTCCACCCTGTCATACTCTTTCTCTAAATCCACAAACACACAATGCAATATTAACATTAATACATTACTATGTCGTGTGTATATATATGTGTGTGTGTGTGTGTGTGTGTGTGTGTGTGTGTGTGTGTGTGTGTGAGTGAGTGAGTGAGTGAGTGAGTGTGTGTGTCTGTGTGAGAGAGTGTTTGTGTGTGTGTGAGAGAGTGTGAGAGAGTGTGAGTGTGAGTGAGTGAGTGTGTGTGTGTGTGTGTGTGTGTGAGAGAGTGAGTGTGTGTGTGTGTGAGTGTGTGTGTGTGTGACGTCGTCGTCACACTGCAGCTGTAACAGACACACCAGTGTGAGGCAGTGTGCAAAATCGTGAGGAGCACTAATCTTCAGCAGAAGAAGATGATCAGTGGAGGTTGATTGTGTGTGCGAGGTGTTGTGGGTTATTACGGTACAATCTTACAGAGGGGGTGTGTGTGTGAGTGTGTGTGTAGGCATCACTGTGTTGTTTCCCCTCTATAGGTTTTGCTGTGTTTTTTTTTTTCTCGGAAAGAAGAATGAGAGCATTGCTGAAGGTCCACACGGTGGAGGAGAGAAGATGAACAGCTCGCTCTACATCTCGTTTTTCCAGGG
Source organism: Silurus lanzhouensis (assembly GCA_039877035.1). NCBI lineage: Eukaryota > Metazoa > Chordata > Actinopteri > Siluriformes > Siluridae > Silurus > Silurus lanzhouensis. The sequence goes on from JBCEWE010000029.1 coordinate 69,226, forward strand.
CCAGCTGGAGTCTGCTCTGGAGCAGGTGGTGCAGCTCGCCGTGACCGAGATCACGGACACGGTCGGGGCCAGTCTCAGCTCCATGCTGCTGGAAACTGCGCGGAAGGAGCAGGACAACCAGCGGCTCAGAGCCTCCATCCAGTCCGCGGGACGACCGGAGAGAGAGCGCGGAGAGAGCACGGAGCCTGAAGCCCAGCATGCCGCCCCCAGGCCCCTCTCTGTCCCCGTCTCTGTCCCCGAGTCTCTCCGGCAAGAGCAGAAGAAACGAGCCGTGGGTAAGAAGGTGGTGCTTATCTTTGGGTACTTGTTCAAACCCTAAACACTGTGTGTGTGTGTGTGTGTGTGTGTGTGTGTGTGTGTGTGTGTGTGTAGGAGGGTCGTGTTTGTGTTTAATAAAGAACAATAACACAGTGGTTGTTAAAAGCGGAAGCGGGGGAAGGTCACTTAAATATTCTCCAGTAATTTACATGCCACGAAGCACCAACCGTGTGTGTGTGTGTGTGTGTGTGTGTGTGTGTGTGTGAAAGAGAGAGAGATTCCAGCAAGGTCTTCTGCAAACCTACACACATCAACAGCTAATATAAAAAAGAAACACACACACACACTTAAACTGAGTTTCAGAACCTCTTTGGTGACTCATCCTGCACTAATCATGTCTGCCCAATTAAATACTGTCTGGGTTGTTGATGCCCCACCCACATTTCTCTACAGTAGCAGCTCATTAACAGTGGATACAATCATAGGGGTGTGTGTGTGTGTGTGTGTGTGTGTGTGTGTGTGTGTGTGTGTGTGTCCAGCTTGGGGTTGATCAGTGCTAAGTATGGCTTCCTCAGATTCATGGGGAATTCCTGTGTACCTCGTCTCCATCAGTAAGAGTCACTGATTGAGTCTGAGTCGTTATATCTCCTTTATATTTCCAAAAACATCTGGTCCTGACTGAGGTGAACATTTGTGGGGATTTCTAATTTGTTTTGGATTCTGGAAGTGAGTCATGTGCAGTAAAAATCTTTCTCCTCATTAGATATGTGAGACAAGAAACAAACACTAAGATGGTTCAGAAAGTCGACATCATCCTAAAACCTACAAACCTGTTCTTTAGCTGGAAATATAACTGTTTACAATTCTGCTGCAGAGGACGATCAGGGAAGCAGTGGTGCTGTTTCACCACCACACACACACACACATACACACACACACACACACATTTGCACTGAGGGTTTTTTAATACCTGTGTTATACGCAGATATTTTTCACTTTCAGGGATGAAACTGAGTCAGAGTTCGAGGGTGATGGAGTTGGTGTTAAAAACGAGGCAGGGTCAGTGTTGGGGATGATAAACCGAGTCATTTCCAGAGACAATCCCCCGTTACAGCAGCGGATGATGCCGAGTCACTGTTTGCAGATTATGGTGGGTTGCTGTCAGGGACAATGGTGGCATTCCCTCTGGGACCATGGTGGCGTTTCTCTCTGGGACGAGGGTGGGTTTCTCTCTGGGACGAGGGTGGGTTTCTCTCTGGGCCGAGGGTGGGTTTCTCTCTCTCTGGGGCAAGGGTGGGTTTCTTTCAGGGACAATGGAGGGTTATTGTTGTGTACGATGGCGGGTTGTTTTCGGGGACGATGGTGAGTTAGCGTTGCAGACAGTGGTGGGGTTTTCTCTGGAATGATGGCTGGTTCCTCTTAAGGACAATGGTGGGTTTGAGATGGCAGGTTGTTCTTGGGGGCGATGATGGGTTGCTGTCAGGGATGATGGTGGGTCAGAATTGTTTCAGTGAAGTGAAAAGTCAAAATTTTTGAGATACTTACTTATTTAGCTTTTTGTTTTCTGTGCTGTATGATCTGGTGTTTAGATGTACAGTGGTGTGAAAAAGTGTTTGCCCCTTCCTGATTTCTTATTTTTTTTGCATGTTACACTTTAATGTTTCAGATCATCAAACTAATTTAAATATTAGTGAAAGAGAACACAAGTGAACAACATGCAGTTTTAAATGAAGATTTTTATTATTGGGGGAAAATAAAATCCAAAACTACATGGCCCTGTGTGAAAAAGTGTTTGCCCCCTGTTAATACTGTGGTTTATCACACTCTCTCGTCACACCTCCAGGCCTGATTACAAGAAATCTCTTAAATAGGACCTGCCTGACAAAGTGAAGGAGACCAGAAGATCCTCAAAAGCTACACATCATGCAGAGATCCAAAGAAATTCAGAAACAAATGAGAAAGAAAATAATTGAGATCCATCAGACTGTGTCCTTTTGTTTAATTTTTAAAGTGAATTTCTGTCTTTTAACCCACATTGTGTTTCACTTCTCTAAATTTCCTTAACTTCCGAACGTAGAAGTCCATTTCCCGTTTCTACCATCTGTCTCTTTATTTTCACTGTGCGGTTTATTACACCTTCACTGTTGAGTAACACAGTGTGTGTGTGTGTGTGTGTTTCCCTGCAGGTCAGCTGAAGATGGTGATGGAGCGTGTGCTGGAGTTTGCTGTGTGTGAGCTCAGTAAGGTGGTAGAGGACAGCTTTGACGATGTTCTTCTGGAATTTAAAAAAACGGAGCAAGAGAACGAGGAGCTGATGGAGAAGCTACGAGAGAAGGCAGAGGAGAACAGCACGGTTAATGAGGAGAAAAACGAGTCTCGGGGGGACAGGGGAGGTCCTCCAAACTTAACTCATGTAGTAAAGGATGAGAAGAGACTGGATGAGGAAGAACGAGGAATGGAACAGATGCAGAACACTGAGGGTACCTGTCTTTCTCCCACTTCCTGTTTCTGTAGGGGTTAAGAGTGTGTGTTAGAGGGTAATACCATGTTTGTAGGGGGTAAGTGTGCATGTGTGCGTGTGTGTGAGGATAGTACAGTGTTTGTAGGGGGTAAGTGTGTGTGTGTGTGTGTGTGTGTGTGTGTGTGTGGGTAGTAGAGTTTTTGTAGGGGGTAAGTGTGTGTGTGAGGGTAGTACACTGTTGGGCTAAGTGTGTGTGTGTGTGTGTGTGGATATTACAGTGTTTGTAGGGGGTAAGTGTGTGTGTGTGTGTGTGTGTGTGTGTGTGTGGGTAGTACAGTGTTTGTAGAGAGTAAGTGTGTGTGGGTAGTACATTTTTTGTAGGGGTGTGTGAGGGTAGTACAGTGTTTGTAGGTGTACTTGTGTGTCAAGAGACTAGAGATTTAAAGCACTTTTGTACGTCGCTCTGGATAAGGGCGTCTGCTAAACGCCGCAAATGTAAATGTAAAATCAAGAAGTCAAGAAGCTTTTATTGTCATTTCAACCATATATAGCTGAT
>JBCEWE010000029.1:75000-80000 GCA_039877035.1 Silurus lanzhouensis
GGAAGTGGGTGAAAAATCAAGCCTTACAGATGCACAGGAGTTAGCCATCACTGTCCAGGAATTAAAAGATTACATAGAAATCGACAAAGACGTCGTTACCGAGGGCGTTACCGCCCTTCAAAACACGTGCATGCACATTCTCATTTATTAACGCACATCATGTACATAAAGACATTTCAAGCACGTTAATATACTGCCGCCATTTTGGTTTTGGTTTATCTCGATCATCGGTTACCTCGACACTTTGTGACACACCCCTACGCCAGCGACATCACCGGGTTCCACTGTAGTACAGTGTTTGTAGTAAGTGTGCATTTCAGAGAACCTAAAACACTACTGTGATTCTAGAAACTCGCCACCTAAATGCTGACTGTAGAACTACACACTCTTGTTTCTTGAACTGATACTGAAGCGCGCACACACACACACACACACACACACACACACACACACACACACACACACACGCACGCATGCATGCACGCACACAAACGTTAACATTTTAAAGAATAAATATATTTTTTACATTTTTATATAAATTGAGCAATTGCTTTCGTCGTGTGCGTGCGTGTGCATGTGTGCATGAGTGAATGTGCGATGATTGTGCGAATGCGTGAGCGTGTGTGTGTGTGAGCGCGTGTGTGTGTGTGTGTGCGTGCAGTCCAGGGCTGAACAGAATTTGTATGGGCTCTCAAATACGACATTCTCTTAAACGTTTTTAGAAGGGTCTCCTGAGGGTTTACTGGTTCAGAATAAAAAGGTGTGTGTGTGTGTGTGTGTGTGTGTGTGTGTGTGTGTGTGTGTGTGTGTGTGTGTATCAGACTCCGCCCCTCAGGCCGTGCTCAGTGTGTCTCAGGACTGGGTTCCAGTTCTGGATCAGGTGTTCGGTCAAAAATGGTGTGCTGACATTTGGCCCGTTAAAGAACCTGGAGAAGTCAAAGCGGAACGATCGCGCCTTCCTTCCGAGGAAGCGGTCCGGGAAAACTCTGCACCCCACAGCAATGTTGACAGCCAGTCAGATCGTCCACAGTGGCTGCAGAATTCTGAGGCCCTGACTGTGACCTTTGACCCTCAGAAGACCTCGGAGATGAGCTTGACAGGTGAGACGTCACAGACCGCAGACATACAGAGAAAAGTCTTAGGGGTCCAAGAACTGTTGCACAGGGTTGCATCTGCTTCTGCGGATTTTTCTGTTGAACTCTTTTTATAATGAATTAATAGTTTATTGCTTGTTAAATGTTCATTAATTATGGTTTTACATAAAACTTTTTGTGTAGTAGTTGCTGTTTTGCGTCTGGATCATGTGACCCCTTATTGTATGTGTGTTGTTCTGTAGGAGATGATGTTCAGTTAAAATCCCCCTCGATGCTCCATCGGCTCCTCACGCTCCCGTCTCAGCTGTTAGACGGTGACGACGAGTCGATGGAGTCGGAGGACAGTCTCCTGAACGCCATCGCCTCACTGCAAAGCGCTCAGACCCCTCATCACGACATCGCCAGAGCAGATGACCACGACCCTGAGGACCCGGAAGAAGATGAGGACGAAGGCCAGGAAGAAGAAGCTAAGCCGAGGTCCTGCAGGAGCGGGAAGAAGAACCACACGTGTAAAACCTGTGGCAGGAAGTTCAGCCGAGCTCACCTGCTCAAAGCACACCGGCTTACACACAAGGAAGCTCGCTCGCCGTTCTCCAAACTCCACGCCCACGCATGCACAAACTCTGGAAAGAACACATGATTTGGAGCACGACGTGACGCATCAACGTGGAGATGTCCTGAGCTGATATACACAGTCATATCTCGAACACCTTAAACATTTTCCTTCAACATCACTCCTGATAGAAGCTGTGGCACACGAAACGGGGAGGTGCTGAGGAACCGTGCTTTCACATGAGTGTGAAGGTCTATCAGACGCAAGTGGACTTTATTTAAATCCTCCAGGTAACGTGTGGTTTGGAACACGGCCCTGGAGGTTAACACGCTCATTTCCGAGCCCTAGCTAGGTCACGTCACACCTCCCCCGATAACCAACCGTGCGCTCAGGATCTCAATACTAAACAAGCCTAAGCCCTGCCCACTTTCACACAAACAGGACCTTTGATTGAGTTTGCATTCGGCCAATCACAGAGCACATCACTGAAGAAGCTGCGGATTGTTCTGGTATTGTTACGCACAAGCTCAGATCATCATGGCCTGAACGGAAACGCAAACCCGAGGCGACGGGGTCATGTGACAGGAAGATGGATCTTAATTCCCTTTTTATTTCATTTTTTGGGACTAAAATGTTAAAGCAACTTAAATATTTTGATGTAAATAAATAAACTCCACAGTCTTTGTTTTCACACGAATACCTCTTCACACAGTGGATTTACATCGAGACGCAGATGAAGAACTGAACACTGTGGTCCTGCAGACCTCACGTTCGATCAGAAACTCCCCTCCATTATAAACCCTTTCCATTGTTCCACCTTCTGGAGCTTTAACACCAATAATCATCATTATAAACGCGAATGTTCCCTTTCTCTCTCTCTTTCTTTGTGCCGTTATCTGGAGCGGTGCAGAGACGTGGTGAACTAGCGTAGCGTCTTCCTGTTCTTGCCTGCTTCATTCCTGTAGTCATGTGACCATCATGTGACTCCTCAACTGTGTAACTTTCCATCATGGGTTTTACCACGATGTCATTATTATTATTATTATTAGTTTTTTTAAATGTATTTTTTTTTATTAACAGTCTGAGCTCTGACAGGAACGAGCTAACATAATCAGCTAACGTTAGCCACTTAGCTAAATTCATCACGATAAATATAACCAAGGGAACAACAACATCACACGACTGTTACTCGGAGTGTGCTGCGAGCGGTTAGCGTCAGTTCTGAACAATCTGATACTGTCTCTCCATTTCCAATAATAATAATAATAATAATAATAATAATAATAGTGTGTTTGGATTATTGCGGTATATGGTACACCTGATCATCAGCACATCTGGGGTTGTGCATGAGTTTAATATGGAATAATATTTAGAAATAAACAAATATTTGCTTTAGGTAAATTATGGGATAGTTGGAGGAGAATGTGGGTTTGGTGTCAACACTGCGCTCAGACGTGCACGTGTAAATAACTGTTAGAGACACCAGGGCTGGACGATGTGACTGAAATATCAACTTCACGATACACAATATGAACCATGAACAATTTCCCCCCAAAATACAAATCCGCTATTGTAATAATGAATAGAAGTTGTGGAGGTGATGCGGGTGTGAGGTGTTGTAGGATGTTGGTGTAGATGTGGAGGTGAAGAAAGTCCCAAGGTAAAATGGAGAGCATTATAATGGTGTAAAGCCTCACCTGATACCATGGTCACTTCCCAGCATTGAGGAGTTCAAGCTGTTATTGATGTTTGCAGAGTGAAACTGACTGATTGGATCAAAATAACACTTCATTTTCATTACGCATTTTTTACACAACTCTTTACAGCGACAATTCTGCTGTTTGAATAAATGGTTCTTAATAGAGAATGAAGCTGTTAGATTGAACTCCTGGTGCTGGTTTTTTGTTCTCTATCTCATTTGAATGTTTTTTTTTCTTCACTTCATCTCCAAACTCATCTTCTGACTCGAGCTGTTTATTTAAAAACATCCCCATTCACCATAGTAGTTGAAATTTACCACTATTCCCACCTGACCCTCCATCCAATCACAACCCACTATTCCCACCTGACCCACCATCCAATCACAACCCACTATTCACACCTGACCCTCCATCCAATCACAACCCACTATTCCCACCAGACCCTCCATCCAATCACAACCCACTATTCCCACCTGACCCACCATCCAATCACAACCCACTATTCACACCTGACCCTCCATCCAATCACAACCCACTATTCCCACCTGACCCACCATCCAATCACAACCCACTATTCACACCTGACCCTCCATCCAATCACAACCCACTATTCCCACCTGACCCTCCATCCAATCACAACCCACTATTCACACCTGACCCTCCATCCAATCACAACCCACTATTCACACCTGACCCTCCATCCAATCACAACCCACTATTCACACCTGACCCTCCATCCAATCACAACCCACTATTCACACCTGACCCTCCATCCAATCACAACCCACTATTCACACCTGACCCTCCATCCAATCACAACCCACTATTCACACCTGACCCTCCATCCAATCACAACCCACTATTCACACCTGACCCTCCATCCAATCACAACCCACTATTCACACCTGACCCTCCATCCAATCACAACCACTATTCACACCTGAAAAGGAGGTATATGATGTATATAGTGATGTAATCAATCAGGATGTTGATATTTTATCTCCACATTGTGCATATAAGTATAATGTAGTAACTGTAAACATGCACCACAACAGCAATGATGATGATGATGATGGTATGTGATGATGATTGTGTGATGATGATGATGATTGTGATGATGATGGTGATGAAAACGTGTATCAGACGTTTACACTTGCGGTTATTCTCCACACAGCCGTACCTCATTGTGGTGTGAAGTCGTTGTAGCTCATTACCTCAGAATGCAGCATTATTACTGCAGCATGCGCTGTTCTTCTGCTCATTTCTGTTTGTGTGTTTTTGATATTTAAAAGCAGACGAGGAGTCAGACGGAGGACCACCACGGAAATGCACCTGGTTAAAAACCATTCAAACTGAACTCAGGCCGTGACTCTGCACAAAGACTTTATAAAAAGATATAAATATATAAGTATAATATCCACTCAAGATTAGAAACAGAAGTCTGTGTGTTTAAAGCCAATGATTTTATTCTCTGTATTTTTTTTTTTCTTTAACCTGAACTCATGTTTATTTCTTTTTATTTTATTTCTAATATTTTTTACAACATTCTTCATAACAAATTGTTGATGTTGGATTAACTTTTTGAAGATTTTATTTGAATAATTGTATTGAATTGCAAAAATGTATCCAATTCTGCAGTAAATATAAATATAA
>JBCEWE010000029.1:85000-92500 GCA_039877035.1 Silurus lanzhouensis
ACAGCAGTGTGTGTTGTGTTACAGCAGTGTGTGTTGTGTTACAGCAGTGTGTGTTGTGTTACAGCAGTGTGTGTTGTGTTATAGCAGTGTGTGTTCTTACAGGAGTATGTTTGCTGTGTTACAGCAGTGTGTGTTGTGTTATAGCATTGTGTGTTCTTACAGGAGTATGTTTGCTGTGTTACAGCAGTGTGTGTTGTGTTATAGCAGTGTGTGTTCTTACAGGAGTATGTTTGCTGTGTTACAGCAGTGTGTGTTGTGTTATAGCATTGTGTGTTCTTACAGGAGTATGTTTGCTGTGTTACAGCAGTGTGTTGTGTACAGCAGTGTGTTTGTTATAGCAGTGTGTGTTGTGTTACAGCAGTGTGTGTTGTGTTATAGCAGTGTGTGTTGTGTTACAGCAGTGTGTGTTGTGTTATAGCAGTGTGTGTTGTGTTACAGCAGTGTGTGTTGTGTTATAGCAGTGTGTGTTGTGTTACAGCAGTGTGTGTTGTGTTATAGCAGTGTGTGTTGTGTTACAGCAGTGTGTGTTGTGTTACAGCAGTGTGTGTTGTGTTACAGCAGTGTGTGTTGTGTTATAGCAGTGTGTGTTCTTACAGGAGTATGTTTGCTGTGTTACAGCAGTGTGTGTTGTGTTATAGCATTGTGTGTTCTTACAGGAGTATGTTTGCTGTGTTACAGCAGTGTGTGTTGTGTTATAGCAGTGTGTGTTCTTACAGGAGTATGTTTGCTGTGTTACAGCAGTGTGTGTTGTGTTATAGCATTGTGTGTTCTTACAGGAGTATGTTTGCTGTGTTACAGCAGTGTGTGTTGTGTAACAGCAGTGTGTGTTGTGTTACAGCAGTGTGTGTTGTGTTATAGCAGTGTGTGTTCTTACAGGAGTATGTTTGCTGTGTTACAGCAGTGTGTGTTGTGTTACAGCAGTGTGTGTTGTGTTACAGCAGTGTGTTTTGTTACAGGAGTATGTTTGCTGTGTTACAGCAGTGTGTGTTGTGTAACAGCAGTGTGTGTTGTGTTACAGCAGTGTGTGTTGTGTTACAGCAGTGTGTGTTGTGTTACAGCAGTGTGTGTTGTGTTATAGCAGTGTGTGTTCTTACAGGAGTATGTTTGCTGTGTTACAGCAGTGTGTGTTGTGTTATAGCAGTGTGTGTTGTGTTACAGCAGTGTGTGTTGTGTTATAGCAGTGTGTGTTGTGTTACAGCAGTGTGTGTTGTGTTACAGCAGTGTGTGTTGTGTTACAGCAGTGTGTGTTGTGTTATAGCAGTGTGTGTTCTTACAGGAGTATGTTTGCTGTGTTACAGCAGTGTGTGTTGTGTTATAGCATTGTGTGTTCTTACAGGAGTATGTTTGCTGTGTTACAGCAGTGTGTGTTGTGTTATAGCATTGTGTGTTCTTACAGGAGTATGTTTGCTGTGTTACAGCAGTGTGTGTTGTGTTATAGCATTGTGTGTTCTTACAGGAGTATGTTTGCTGTGTTACAGCAGTGTGTGTTGTGTTATAGCATTGTGTGTTCTTACAGGAGTATGTTTGCTGTGTTACAGCAGTGTGTGTTGTGTTATAGCATTGTGTGTTCTTACAGGAGTATGTTTGCTGTGTTACAGCAGTGTGTGTTGTGTTATAGCAGTGTGTGTTCTTACAGGAGTATGTTTGCTGTGTTACAGCAGTGTGTGTTGTGTTATAGCATTGTGTGTTCTTACAGGAGTATGTTTGCTGTGTTACAGCAGTGTGTGTTGTGTAACAGCAGTGTGTGTTGTGTTATAGCAGTGTGTGTTCTTACAGGAGTATGTTTGCTGTGTTACAGCAGTGTGTGTTGTGTTACAGCAGTGTGTGTTGTGTTACAGCAGTGTGTTTTGTTACAGGAGTATGTTTGCTGTGTTACAGCAGTGTGTGTTGTGTAACAGCAGTGTGTGTTGTGTTATAGCAGTGTGTGTTCTTACAGGAGTATGTTTGCTGTGTTACAGCAGTGTGTGTTGTGTTATAGCAGTGTGTGTTCTTACAGGAGTATGTTTGCTGTGTTACAGCAGTGTGTGTTGTGTTACAGCAGTGTGTGTTGTGTTACAGCAGTGTGTTTTGTTACAGGAGTATGTTTGCTGTGTTACAGCAGTGTGTGTTGTGTAACAGCAGTGTGTTTGTTATGTTGCAGGAGTTTATGTCGTATTACAAAAGTGTGTTTTTGTTTTGTAAAAACTGTGTTGTGTTACAGGAGTGTGGGTTTCTTGCATTTCAGCTGTGTGTTTGTTGTGTTACAGTAGTGTGTATTTGTTGTGTAACAGCAATGTTTGTTGTGTTACAGGAGAATTTGTTGTGTAACAGCAATATGTTTGTTACCGCAGTGGGTGTTTGTTGAGTCACAGGAGTGTGTTTGTTGTGTAACAGCAGTGCGGGTTTGATGTGTTACAACAGTGTCATTGTGCTGTGTTACAGAAGATTGTTTTAGTTTTGTAACAGCAGTGTGTTGTGTTAAAGTAGTGTGAATTTGTTGTGTTACAGCAGTGTGCTTGTTGTGTTACAGCAGTGGGTGTTTGTTGTGTTATAGAAGTGTGTTTGCTGTGTTACAGCAGTGGGTGTTTGTTGTGTAATAGCAGTGTGTTTGTTGTGTTATAGCAGTGTATTTGCTGTGTTACAGCAGTGGGTGTTTGTTGTGTAATAGCAGTGTGTTAGTTGTGTAATAGCAGTGTGTTTGCTGTGTTACAGCAGTGGGTGTTTGTTGTGTAATAGCAGTGTGTTTGTTGTGTTATAGCAGTGTATTTGCTGTGTTACAGCAGTGGGTGTTTGTTGTGTAATAGCAGGGTGTTTGTTGTGTAATAGCAGTGTGTTTGTTGTGTTATAGCAGTGTATTTGCTGTGTTACAGCAGTGGGTGTTTGTTGTGTAATAGCAGGGTGTTTGTTGTGTAATAGCAGTGTGTTTGCTGTGTTACAGCAGTGGGTGTTTGTTGTGTAATAGCAGTGTGTTGTGTAACAGAAGTGTGTTTGATTTTTAACAGGAGAGTGTTTGTTGTATTATACTCCTGTAACACACAACAATCCTGTAACACAAAAAACACACTTTGTTTGTTGCGGGTTAATTATGATTTGTGTTTGTTTGTCTGGTACTAAGCTCATGCTAACATTAACCTGTGTGTGTGTGTGTGTGTGTGTGTGTGTGTGTGTGTTCCACAGGCTGCAGTATCAGGGCAGAGATCAGCAGCACTGGCAGTAGGGGTAGTAGGTAGCGTGCTGAGGGACGAATCCGGTGGACGATGGCTGAGATGGAGACGGAGTGTGTTGCGTTGGGTCTGAATGCTCTGGCCTCGGAGTGTTTGTCGCCTGCTCTGGAGCCCCTCCGTGCCGAGTGTGTGACGCCGACCCTGGCCATGCTGAACACCCTGAGCTCGGAAGTCACAGAGCCAACGGCCATGCTGCCCTGTGTAAAGAGCGAGCCGGACCTAGAGCTGGTACCGGTCCGCACCGTAGATGTGTCCCAAATCCAGCCCCTGAGCACTGCCGAACTGGGAACGGAACACATCCGGATGGAGATTAGTGGCCTGGAGTACATCAAGTCGGACCTGCACTCGTTCCACAACGCTGAGTTGGACTCGTATAAGTCTAGTTATGATGCCTTTGACTACACGTCACACGACAACCTGGACTACATCAAGTCGGATCAGAGTTCTGACCTGCAGTGTTACTATGCAATGGAACTTGAAGCTAGCCGGTACGAATATGACTCGACGCTCGCGTCCGAGAAATCCGAGACATCGGATACGATGGAGTCCAACATCCTTGAGTCCATCCGAATGGCGGAGCTCCGCACTGAGCTCAACAAGCTCCGCCCTGACGCCGTTATCGAGTTTTCATCTGCTCACATGTATGACATGCAGTCCGCTAACACAAACACCACAACCCCAGACCCTGCGAAAGCTAAAACGCAACCACGTAAACCTCGTAATCCGACGGGTGAAAAGCCGTTCTCCTGCACACAATGCGGAAAGAACTTCAGCACTCTGGGAAACCTGAAAACACACCAGCGGATCCACACCGGGGAGCGGCCGTACTCCTGCTCGCAGTGCGGCAAGAGCTTCGGCCAAGCGGGCAACCTGAAACGCCACCAACTGATACACACGGGCCAAAAACCATACAACTGCAGCTTGTGTCCAAAAGGCTTCACCAAGGCAGATGACCTGCGTTCGCACCAGCGTATCCACACGGGCGAGAAGCCATTCACCTGCGACGAGTGCGGAAAGGCCTTCTTCCACGCCAAGGAGCTTAAGACACATCGCCTGGTCCACACGGGTGAGAGGCCGTTCTCCTGCCAGCACTGCAGCAAGGCCTTCACCAAGGAGGCCAGTTTCCGTAACCACCAGCAAAGTCACATGGGTGAGAAGCCATACCAGTGTACACATTGTGGGAAGAGCTTCGGGAACTCGGGTGTGCTCAAGACTCACGAGAAGATCCACACCGGGGTAAAACCGTTTCAATGCACGCAGTGCGGCAAGAGCTTCGGCCGCCTCGGACACTTAAAAGCACACCAGCAGATCCACACAGGCGAGAAGCCGTACTCCTGCCCACAGTGCAGCAAGTGCTTCAGCCAGTCAGGACACCTCAAAGCACATGAACAGATCCACAAACGAGAGAAAGCGCAATAACACAGAACGAGTGCAGCTAAAGAGTAACAGGGCACAGGATACAAAACTAAATGTTCATTTTCCCACACACACAGAAAATAATAGAATTGATATATTTATAATGGATTTGAACGTTTCATGTGTTTATCTGTAAATGTCAGAGGATGGGATCAGTGTGATTAGAGTCGAGTCTAAGTCCTCACTGTATTTGTTGACTGTATTCTGTGGTGCACAATCTGGTAGCCCCAGCGTGAGGTAGAAGACCAGAGGTGGAGGTAAGTAGGGTGTTTAGAAGAGAACCAGTCGGTTCTTGGGGCTGTGAACAACCTCAATGCAGAAGCTTGCTATTCATTCCCATACTGCCACTTGTGGCCATGGTCTGGTACTCTGAAGGTCCTGCTACCTGTTACTTAGATACCTCATGTTTAAACACAAAGTGTTTAGCAGAACTGAAGACCTCATCAGACTTGAGAGAGAGATACTCGAGGGATCGTACCTCCTAGCAAACACGCTCACAGATTCACACGCATTTTGTCAAAGACACAAACACACTGTACTTTATCGAAGACATTCCGAAACTCATGGACTTGCTCATTACCTCTGTGGGGTAAGGGTACATTCCTACACACACTTCTTATCAGTATTAATGCCGAATTTATTAGGTTCCTATGGAACCACAGGCACAATTGAGCTCTGACTCGGGGCTAACGAACACATTCAAGTTTTGTTCACACACTAAAGTCCATCTCCAAACAGATCGTGGCATATGGATAGAATCGGAGTTGGAGATAAGTGACAGAAGTTAAATACAGAAGGTTTGATGAGTTTCTCTGTCTACTTCTCAGGCGGTTGAAATGACCACATATCCAGGACCAAAATATTCCCCCTCAGCACATATCTAACATCATGTTTTAAAACCAAAGGGACTTTATCATTAGAAACCTCGCTGTTCCATTACAGACCTTCTTGATAGTAGATCAGGTGAAACTCTGTACCAGACAGTCTTCACACGGAGTCTGATGCAGTAACATTGCTGATGTTAGTATCGCTATATTAGCCAACCTTCTTTCATCATCATTACTGTGACCCACCTGATGATGTCAGCATGAACAGGAGCTCTGAGGTGCAGGAGAACGTCAGGTTCAGAGACAAGCTCACATCACTGCTCTCCAACAAACCAGTCATAATCACTGATCCCACCCCCTGAGAATGATTGACAGTTGACCAAAAAAAGAAATAAAAAACAAAGACACGACTGACTTTTCACATGAACATGAACAAATGGTTTTAGTCTCCTGTGCTCTGTTACACACCTCTCAAAGTATTATCCTTTAAAGATTCTATATAATTATATACGTTTTCATACCTGTTTGTGACCGATTTGCTTTTACGCAAGTGTCTTTCTTTACTATGTCGGGGGAGGGGGAGGGGTCTGGTAGAAATGTTTCGTATTCGTTTGATCTGTTTTAGTGACAATTTCTTTCCTACTCACCATGAACACATTTATCAAGAGACCATGTAATTCTTTCAACATGTACTGGAACGAGTTATTAAAGAAACTAATGAAACACTGATGTTTCCTGCCATTCGTTTGATTCTGTGTTTACACACAGATTTACACACTAAATAAAGAGAGACTGCCGGAGACACCATGAGGAGGAACCTGCAGAGGAAGCAGACTTGACATAGAAACCCCTTCTCACCTGGGAACCTCCTGACTGAGCGGTGGTCAATGTGAACCTGCAGATTTCACTTAAACACATCTTCAACTACAGAAAGCAACGGACCAACAAAGCAGAGGTAGAAGAAATTCATATGTATGTCAGGGTGTTTTGGTGGCCTGTGGATGGAATCATCTAACCTGGCCTTGAAACTGGTGCCCCCATGAGGCCTGGAGGATTGTGCATTATGAATTAATTCCAAGACCATTGTCATCAACTTGACACCAGTCTCTCTAAAAACGCCATCATTATTATTATCCATTCATCTACAGTGGGCCAGATCTTCTTTCTTTCTTTCTTTCTTTCTTTCTTTCTTTCTTTCTTTCTTTCTTTCTTTCTTTCTATTTAACAAATCTCATCACGTTTCATGTATTTGTGAAGGAACAGAAATTATGCCATGTTCTTCCTTGAGCCTGTTTCTTCTTCTTCAATTCTCCTGCTTTTAAAAGCATTCTCTCAGAAGGTACAGGTGGTGCAGTGATGCTGGATCCTGATGGAGGCAAGTGCAGTATGATGATAGTGAATTATTATAATTATAATTATTATCCACCAGATTAATCAAATTCAAGATCTGAAATCATACACAGAAAACAGATAGTCAGAAGATCAAAACCTGAGACCTCAAACATGGACCTGAGGCTCCCTCCATGCTCGAGCACTGGTCCACTCATTATTTTTATTATTATTGTTATTAAATTTTGAATAAACATTTTGGAAATGAGAATGTGTGTGTGTGTGTGTGTGTGTGTGTGTGTGTGTGTGTGTGTGTGAATGAGACACAGTACACATGAGGGTTAATTAAGTTGAGACACATGTCCAAACCATCTCAATCAACTGTCCTTCCTCCTACATGTCACTGATGTGTCTCCTTCCTGTCGATTTCTTCTCTACAACATCCAAAGGATTCGATCATTTCTCTCCACACAGGCTGCCCAGGTTCTTGTTCAGACTCTTGTGATTTTGAGACTGGACTACTGCAGCTCTCTCCTGGCAGGTCTTCTCCTGAACGCTATTCATCCACTGCAAATGATCCAAAACGCAGCTGCAGGACTTGTGTTCAATCTGCCCAAGTTCTCCCACACCACCCCACTGCTGCTCCTCCACTGGCTTCCAGTAGCTGCATATATTAGATAAAAAAAATGGACCAACACGATCTTACCTCAGTGACCTCATCACAT
>JBCEWE010000029.1:98516-141016 GCA_039877035.1 Silurus lanzhouensis
AGTCAAGTTTATTCCTATTGCACTTTTCACAACACACATCGTCTCAAAGCAGCTTTACAGAATGTAACAGTGAAGGTGAATGGTGTGTGTTTATCTCTGATGAGCACCATGGAGACTGTGGTGAAGGAAAAGCTCATGTAGATGTTATGAGGAAGAACCCTTGAGAGGAACCAGACTCAAAAGCAGAACCTCATCCTCATGTGGGAGACATCAAGAGTGTGATTATAGTCTTTAAACACTACAGAACACTGGAGAGTGAGAACTAACATGAGCACTGGAGTGTGTGATTATGACTGATGATCTTTCTACAGTTTTTGTGTATTCAGTCCCTGAGAAGTACAGAAGTGTTAAATAAAAGAGCAGTGTGAGAGCGTGTGTGTGAGAGCAGTGTGAGAGCAGGGTGAGAGCGTGTGTGTGAGAGCAGTGTGAGAGCGTGTGTGTGAGAGCAGTGTGAGAGCGTGTGTGTAAGAGCCAGTGTGAGAGCAGTGTGAGAGCGTGTGTGTAAGAGCCAGTGTAAGAGCAGTGTGTGTGAGAGCAGTGTAAGAGCGTGTGTGTGAGAGCAGTGTGAGAGCGTGTGTGTGAGAGCAGTGTGAGAGCGTGTGTGTGAGAGCAGTGTGAGAGCGTGTGTGTGAGAGCAGTGTGAGAGCGTGTGTGTGAGAGCAGTGTGAGAGCGTGTGTGAGAGCAGTGTGAGAGCGTGTGTGAGAGCGTGTGTGTGAGAGCGTGTGTGAGAGCAGTGTGAGAGCAGTGTGAGAGCGTGTGTGTGAGAGCAGTGTGAGAGCGTGTGTGTGAGAGCGTGTGTGTGTGAGAGCAGTGTGAGAGCAGTGTGAGAGCGTGTGTGTGAGAGCGTGTGTGAGAGCAGTGTGAGAGCGTGTGTGTGAGAGCGTGTGTGAGAGCGTGTGTGTGAGAGCGTGTGTGTGAGAGCAGTGTGAGAGCAGTGTGAGAGCGTGTGTGTGAGAGCGTGTGTGAGAGCGTGTGTGAGAGCAGTGTGAGAGCATGTGTGTGAGAGCATGTGTGAGAGCAGTGTGAGAGCGTGTGTGAGAGCAGTGTGAGAGCAGTGTGAGAGCGTGTGTGTGAGAGCGTGTGTGTGAGAGCGTGTGTGTGTGAGAGCGTGTGTGTGAGAGCAGTGTGAGAGCAGTGTGAGAGCAGTGTGAGAGCGTGTGTGTGAGAGCGTGTGTGTGAGAGCAGTGTGAGAGCAGTGTGAGAGCAGTGTGAGAGCGTGTGTGAGAGCGTGTGTGAGAGCGTGTGTGAGAGCAGTGTGAGAGCGTGTGTGAGAGCAGTGTGAGAGCGTGTGTGAGAGCAGTGTGAGAGCGTGTGTGTGAGAGCGTGTGTGTGAGAGCAGTGTGAGAGCAGTGTGAGAGCAGTGTGAGAGCGTGTGTGTGAGAGCGTGTGTGAGAGCAGTGTGAGAGCGTGTGTGAGAGCAGTGTGAGAGCGTGTGTGTGAGAGCAGTGTGAGAGCGTGTGTGTGAGAGCGTGTGTGTGAGAGCGTGTGTGAGAGCAGTGTGAGAGCGTGTGTGTGAGAGCGTGTGTGAGAGCAGTGTGAGAGCGTGTGTGTGAGAGCAGTGTGAGAGCAGTGTGAGAGCGTGTGTGTGAGAGCGTGTGTGTGAGAGCGTGTGTGAGAG
The DNA here is from genome assembly GCA_039877035.1 of Silurus lanzhouensis. NCBI lineage: Eukaryota > Metazoa > Chordata > Actinopteri > Siluriformes > Siluridae > Silurus > Silurus lanzhouensis. The sequence continues at coordinate 100,136 of JBCEWE010000029.1, forward strand.
CAGTGTGAGAGCGTGTGTGTGAGAGCATTGTGAGAGCGTGTGTGAGAGCAGTGTGAGAGCGTGTGTGTGAGAGCGTGTGTGAGAGCAGTGTGAGAGCAGTGTGAGAGCGTGTGTGTGAGAGCGTGTGTGAGAGCGTGTGTGAGAGCAGTGTGAGAGTGTGTGTGTGAGAGCGTGTGTGTGAGAGCAGTGTGAGAGCAGTGTGAGAGCAGTGTGAGAGCGTGTGTGTGAGAGCGTGTGTGAGAGCAGTGTGAGAGCGTGTGTGAGAGCAGTGTGAGAGCGTGTGTGTGAGAGCGTGTGTGTGAGAGCGTGTGTGAGAGCAGTGTGAGAGCGTGTGTGTGAGAGCGTGTGTGAGAGCAGTGTGAGAGCGTGTGTGTGAGAGCGTGTGTGAGAGCAGTGTGTGTGGGAGCAGTGTGAGAGCGTGTGTGTGAGAGCGTGTGTGAGAGCGTGTGTGAGAGCGTGTGTGAGAGCGTGTGTGAGAGCGTGTGTGAGAGCAGTGTGAGAGCGTGTGTGTGAGAGCGTGTGTGAGAGCAGTGTGAGAGCGTGTGTGTGAGAGCGTGTGTGAGAGCGTGTGTGAGAGCGTGTGTGAGAGCAGTGTGAGAGCGTGTGTGTGAGAGCGTGTGTGAGAGCAGTGTGAGAGCAGTGTGAGAGCGTGTGTGAGAGCGTGTGTGAGAGCAGTGTGAGAGCGTGTGTGTGAGAGCGTGTGTGAGAGCAGTGTGAGAGCGTGTGTGAGAGCAGTGTGAGAGCGTGTGTGAGAGAGCGTGTGTGAAAGCGTGTGTGAGAGCAGTGTGAGAGCGTGTGTGTGAGAGCGTGTGTGAGAGCAGTGTGAGAGCGTGTGTGAGAGCAGTGTGAGAGCGTGTGTGAGAGCGTGTGAGAGCGTGTGTGAGAGCGCGTGTGTGAGAGCAGTGTGAGAGCGTGTGTGTGAGAGCGTGTGTGAGAGCAGTGTGAGAGCGTGTGTGAGAGAGCGTGTGTGAAAGCGTGTGTGAGAGCAGTGTGAGAGCGTGTGTGTGAGAGCGTGTGTGAGAGCAGTGTGAGAGCGTGTGTGAGAGCAGTGTGAGAGCAGTGTGAGAGCGTGTGAGAGCGTGTGTGAGAGCGCGTGTGTGAGAGCAGTGTGAGAGCGTGTGTGTGAGAGCGTGTGTGAGAGCAGTGTGAGAGCGTGTGTGAGAGCAGTGTGAGAGCAGTGTGAGAGCGTGTGAGAGCGTGTGTGAGAGCGCGTGTGTGAGAGCGTGTGTGAGAGCGTGTGTGAGAGCAGTGTGAGAGCAGTGTGAGAGCGTGTGTGAGAGCAGTGTGAGAGCGTGTGTGAGAGCAGTGTGAGAGCGTGTGAGAGCGTGTGTGAGAGCGCGTGTGTGAGAGCAGTGTGAGAGCGTGTGTGTGAGAGCGTGTGTGAGAGCAGTGTGAGAGCGTGTGTGAGAGCAGTGTGAGAGCGTGTGTGAGAGCAGTGTGAGAGCGTGTGTGTGAGAGCGTGTGTGAGAGCAGTGTGAGAGCGTGTGTGTGAGAGCGTGTGTGTGAGAGCGTGTGTGAGAGCAGTGTGAGAGCGTGTGTGAGAGCAGTGTGAGAGCGTGTGTGAGAGCAGTGTGAGAGCAGTGTGAGAGCGTGTGTGAGAGCGTGTGTGAGAGCGTGTGTGAGAGCTTGCCTGGCTTTGGTAGGAGGACAGACGCATTGCCCAACGCGCCTTCGTCTCATTCAGTGTGCTCTCCAGTGACGCTTTCTGTAACCATCAGCCAGAAATGGAACAAAATTTAAAGCTCATAAACTAGCCGCTAATTCGACATGCATCAGGCTACAGCAGGAATGATGATGATGATGATGATGATGATGATGATGTTCTCACCATGGACAGCTGAGACTGCAGCTCAATCTCCAGAGCCTGCAGACGGGATTTCAGGGTTTTGATTTCGCTGTGAGACGTCTGCAGAATCTCCGTGTGAGTGACCACCTCTTTTTTCAGTGTCTCCGTCTACAAGAAACCACATTATATTCAGATTTACAACCGAGCAGAAGCGAAAGTAATAATAACCATGAGCTTCAGCGGATGAAGAAATGTTTTATACGAATAATAATAATAATAATAATAAGAAGAAGAAGAAGAAGAAGAAGAAGAATAAACAGCAGAATGTATATAAACAGATGGATAGATAGACTATACTGCCAAAAGATTGTGGACTTTCTTATGGAGTAAACATGTCCACTATTGGGCGCTGTTTTATATTTATATGTATTTTTTTAACTGAAATGTTTATGTCTGGAAATATTGTAAAGGGGCGGAGCCTATAGCTGCTGGGTGGGACAACAATTTAATTGTGTTCCTGCCTTCCGTGAGAGCTCCCCCATCTGATTCCACCCACTGGTCACAGAATAGATTATTTAAATGTTCCACCAGAGGGCGCTGCTGTGTTCTATTCTGCTAAATATATATATATATATATATACACACACACTGTGCGAACTCGATACTCGGGGGGGTTTCGCGATATGACCCTTCGCGAGTCTCAGAAAATTGTGAGGTTTGACTGCTTTTAAAGTTTCTTTTCAAGTGGAATTGCACATGTGCTGTAGTGTAAACTCAACAAAAACTGTGAATTACTTTTCATAAATTACTTTGATGTAATTTATTAGTACAAACTCTGTTTTGAGATGTTACTCCGGACTCTCGCGTCTTCTCGTGAACTGTCAGGTTTTTCACGAGTTACTATCATCAGTCTGGTTCCGAATGAAAAGTCGTGAACTATCGAGGTCGTTAGTGTCAAGGTCATGAGTATCGAGGTTCCACTGTATAATTTAAACATTCTCCATAATGAAGAGTAGTGTAATAATAATAATAATAATAATAATAATAATAATAATAATAATACACTATGTTGGTCCAACCTCGGCTTTGAACCAGTTCTCCATTTGTTTCTTGTTTTTAGCAGTGATCGCTTCATAATGTTCACGCAGCTCTGCCAGAACTTTACTGAGGTCCTCCTGAGGTGTGGCATCAACCTCCACGTGCACCTGCCCTCCCATCTGCTGACGCGCCAGTGACATCTCCTACAACACATACCTCTATTTATTAATCTCACACACACACACACACACACACACACACACACACACACACACACACACACACACACACACACACACACACATAACTGCACAACGTACATGTACATTATACTAATGCAAATGTTTAGGTTTGACTTCATTGCTGCCCTGTGGTGTGTGTGTGTGTGTGTGTGTTTGTGTTTGTGTGTGTGTGTGTGTGTGTGTGTGTGTGTGTGAGTGTGTGTTTGTGTTTGTGTGTGTGTGTGTGTGTGAGAGATAATGATTGTAGACACACCTTTTACAGTTCCTCTTTGTCATTGGAAGTTGTATATATTACTGTTAGACACCAGACTTGTTCAGCCACACACGAGGCACTGCCCTGAGATAAGTAGTGACCTAACTACCATTATATACAGCTGTTACAGATGTTTTTCCTTGTAGCTCATTCCTCACCTCCTCATGGTTCTTCTTGAGGAAAGCAAGTTCCTCTTTCAGGCTATCCAGCTGCAGAGTCAGGTCCTTCTTGGACAGTTTGAGATCCTCCAGAAGCTTCTTCAGCCCAGCAATGTCTCCCTTTACTGTCTGGCGCATCGCTGCCTCGTGCTCGTACCTCAATAAAGGGAGAAATTAAAACACTTCATGAACAGATTGAAAGAAACCATGATGAAACCTGATATGACTCAATAAACTGGTCACAAATCTCCGTCTCAGGCTGAGTTATGGGCGGAGCTACATCTGCTGCTGTATATGATGAACTAGCAACAGCCTGGTTCCTGTTTCAGCTGTATACCAGGTGTCTGAGGAGAAACATCCACTCACTTAATCCTGAAGTCCTCCCTGGTCAGCTGCGAGTTCTCCATGCTGAGGAGCACGCCTCCCTTCAGATGGATTGCTGCATAGATCTACAACACAGTACCAGGGGAACGTTCATTACTGCTTCTCTGAGAAGATGTTTTCACAGCTGAGGGTTGTGATGACGGCTCTGACTCGATTCCACTTTCACTCATCAACAATAACTTCTACTTCACGTCTAAATCACAGTGTAATATTACATGCTAGAAGATTTCCTTACTGACCAATATTTCAATTTTGTTTTGAGGACTCTAAAGAGCTCTGTCTCATTTCTACACTAATTCTATAAATTACTTACTAATAAAACGCAGATATCAGATTTCTAATCAGCTGTTGACACTAAATTTATTTATTTATTTATTTACTCGCTAATTATCCAACACATCTAAAGTCAATCTGAGGTAGATCTGGTTGCCTAGCAACAATGTTCTCACCACATTAAGTGTTTAAACAATTAAAATATTCTATATATGCAGAACAGAGCAGTGATGAGTCATGGGCAGTACTGGAGCAGAGATGGAAAAGAGATGGAGCAGTAATAGAGCATTGATGGAGCATTGATGGAGCAGAAATGGAGCAGAGATGGAGCAGTGATGGAGCAGTGATGGAGCAGAGATGGAGCAGTGATGGAGCAGAGATAGAGCAGAGATGGAGCAGAGATGGAGCAGAGATGGAGCAGTGATGGAGCAGAGATGGAGCAGTGATGGAGCAGAGATGGAGCAGAGATGGTGTAGTGATTGAGGTTACCTTGTTCTGAAGATCACTGATGGTGGTCCAATAGGCAGAATAGTCTCGAGCCTTGGGTGCTAACTTGCTGTCAAGGAACTGGCGAATCTTCAGCTCCAGATCTGCATTGGCCTTCTCCAGAGATCGCACCTTTGCCAGGTATGAGGCAAGGCGGTCGTTCAGGTTCTGCATCGTCAGCTTTTCATTTACGATGATCGCAGAGTCTGCTGAACCCGCAGTGCTGTGTCCCACCTGCTTAAACCCAAAAGGTGCAGAGGAGATCCTCACACCAGAACTTCCTGCTCCTCCGTACACGCTGACGGCACGGGATGTGTTCGAGATTCGGCTCAACCTGGAGGATCGGTTGCTCACAGAGGTGCTGGAGTAGAAGTTTGATGTCATGATGCCGTTCTTTTGCTTCAAACTTTTTGGCGTTTGATAAATGGACTCGAAGCACACAGAGTGATGGATCTAACCTTCAAAACTCCTTTTTATACTGGGCTTAGCAGTGGAACTTGACCTCCAGGAATGTCATCCATGTCCTTATAAAAACAACATTGCTACTGTAACACAGGTAAATCCAGTCAGACACACACACACACACACACACACACACACACACACACACACACACACACACACACACGCAATCAGTGTCAGTCACAGATGGTCCACACCCTGGAACACCTCATTTAATTGTATAAAGTGTGAATGTGTAAATCAACATAGTGTCGATGTTTATCTCCACAGGAACACTGCCCTCGATGATTATACCATTCATATAACTTCTGTAGAATCAGAAGCTCATGACAGAGTTCTTCATACGTTCCTCCTTCTCTCACTGCATGCAGTCGTACATCAAGGGCTTCATTCCACATCTGAACTTCTGTTTATTTGTGTGACAGTGAAAGTGCTTTAAAGCTCATCAACTGAAAAGGAGCATGTGGAGATGTGGAGGTGTAGAGGTGTAGAGATGTGGAGATGTAGAGGTGTAGAGATGTGGAGATGTGTAGGTGTAGAGGTGTAGAGATGTGGGGGTGTGGAGATGTGGAGGTGTAGAGCTGTAGAGATGTGGAGGTGTAGAGATGTGGAGGTGTGGAGGTGTGGAATGTGAAGGTGTAGAGATGTGGAGATGTGGAGGTGTAGAGATGTGGAGATGTGGAGGTGTAGAGATGTGGAGGTGTGGAGGTGTGGAGGTGTGGAATGTGAAGGTGTAGAGATGTGGAGATGTGGAGGTGTGGAGATGTGGAGGTGTAGAGATGTGGGGGTGTAGAGATGTAGAGATGTGGGGGTGTGGAGGTGTAGAGGTGTAGAGGTGTAGAGATGTGAGGGTGTGGAATGTGGAGGTGTGGAGGTGTGGAGATGTGGAGGTGTAGAGATGTGGGGGTGTAGAGATGTAGAGATGTGGGGGTGTGGAGGTGTAGAGGTGTAGAGGTGTAGAGATGTGGAGGTGTGGAATGTGGAGGTGTGGAGATGTGGAGGTGTGGAGGTGTGGAATGTGTGGAATTTTTTTATTTTTTTATTTATTTATTTATTTTTTTTCTTAGGTAAAGGCTCAGATCTGGAGGGATCATGGATATAGAGTTTTTGGTGAACTGGTATATTTGTATGCTGTCGTCCCCTCACATTCACACGTTCACTCGGGTTTGTTGACGGTGGTGTGGTGGGTCGTCTCTTATCCCAGAGATCCCTCATGTCTGTGTTACCTTCTGGTTCTCCCTTTTAGTTATGCTGCCATAGCGAGTCTTGCCGGAGTCCAAACTGCACAGTGACATTAACTTTCATACACCAATAGTTACACTTAATAATCCATATCCTTCTCTCTCTCTCTCTCTCTCTCTCTCTCTCTCTCTCTCTCTCTCTCTCTCTCTCTCTGTCTCTCTCTCTCTCTCTCTCTCTCTCTCTCTCTCTCTCTCTCTCTCTCTCTCTCTCTCTCGGTCGAGTTAAACATGCTCCTGAGGCTCCAGTGACCACTGTTCCTGCCCCTCTCCCCTCCGCGGATCTTCACACTTCTGTGCAGCTTGGGACGGTCTCTCATCAACACCTTGGGTGGTTCCATGTAATTCCGGAGTAGAACGGGTGCTTTGAGGATGGATTGGACTGTAGTTGGTGTCGGCGGTCTGCTGCACTGACACGGAAGTGCAGTTTGCTTCTGATCATCATCACTGTACCCTGCAACTTTGTATATCTGCTTCAAATGGACATTTGGTGCAACCCAGATGAGGATGGGTTCCCTCTTGAGTCTGGTTCCTCTCAAGGTTTCTTCCTTATGCCATCTCGGGGAGTTTTTCCTTGCCACAGTTGTTCATCAGGGACAAACTTACTTACAAAGAACATATTTACATTTAATCACCACATTATCTGTGTAAAGCTGCTTTGAGACAATGTTCATTGTTAAAAGCGCTATACAAATAAACATGAATTGAATTGAATTGAATAGAGATGTGGAGGTGTAGAGATGTGGAGGTGTAGAGAAGTGGGGGTGTGGAGATGTAGAGGTGTGGAGGTTTGGAGATGTGTTGGTGTGGAGATGTGGCGGTGTGGAGATGTGGAGATGTGGAGGTGTGGAGATGTGGAGGTGTAGAGGTGTGGAGATGTGGAGGTGTGGAGGTGTGGAGATTTGTTTGTGTGGAGGTGTAGAGGTGTGGAGATGTGGAGGTGTAGAGGTGTGGAGGTGTGAAGGTGTGGAGATGTGGAGGTGTGGAGATGTGTTGGTGTGGAGGTGTAGAGGTGTGGAGATGTAGAGGTGTGGAGATGTGAAGGTGTGGAGGTGTGGAGGTGTGGGGGTGTGGAGATGTAGAGGTGTGGAGATGTGGAGGTGTGGAGGTTTGGAGATGTGTTGGTGTGGAGATGTGGCGGTGGGGAGATGTGGAGGTGTAGAGGTGTGGAGGTGTGGAGATGTGGAGGTGTGGAGATTTGTTTGTGTGGAGGTGTGGAGATGTGGAGGTGTGGAGATGTGGAGGTGTGAAGGTGTGGAGATGTGGAGGTGTGGAGGTGTGGAGATGTGTTGGTGTGGAGGTGTAGAGGTGTGGAGATGTGGAGGTGTAGAGGTGTGGAGATGTGGAGGTGTAGAGGTGTGGAGATGTGGAGGTGTAGAGGTGTGGAGGTGTGGGGGTGTAGAGATGTGGAGATGTAGAGATGTGGGGGTGTAAAGGTGTGGAGATGTGGAGGTGTAGAGATGTGGAGATGTGGCGGTGTAGAGATGTGGAGGTGTGGAGGTGTAGAGATGTGGGGGTGTAGAGATGTAGAGGTGTGGAGGTGTGGAAATGTGGAGATGTATAGATGTGGGGGTGTAGAGGTGTGGAGATGTGGCGGTGTAGAGATGTGGAGGTGTAGAGGTGTAGAGATGTAGAGGTGTGGCGGTGTAGAGATGTGGAGGTGTGGAAATGTGGAGATGTAGAGATGTGGGGGTGTAGAGGTGTGGAGATGTGGAGGTGTAGAGATGTGGAGATGTGGCGGTGTAGAGATGTGGAGGTGTGGAGGTGTGGAATGTGGAGGTGTAGAGATGTGGAGGTGTAGAGGTGTGGAGATGTGGAGGTGTGGAGATGTGAAGGTGTGGAGGTGTGGAGATGTGGAGGTGTGGAGATGTAGAGGTGTGGAGATGTGGAGGTGTGGAGGTTTGGAGATGTGTTGGTGTGGAGGTGTGGAGATGTGGAGGTGTAGAGGTGTGGAGGTGTGGAGATGTAGAGGTGTGGAGGTGTGGAGATTTGTTTGTGTGGAGGTGTAGAGGTGTGGAGATATGGAGGTGTGGAGGTGTAGAGGTGTGGAGGTGTAGAGGTGTGGAGATGTGGAGGTGTGGAGATGTGTTGGTGTGGAGATGTGGAGGTGTGGAGGTGTAGGGGTGTGGAGGTGTAGAGATGTGGAGGTGTGGAGGTGTGGAGATGTGGAGGTGTAGAGGTGTGGAGGTGTAGAGGTGTGGAGATGTGGAGGTGTGGAGATGTGGAGGTGTGGAGGTGTAGAGGTGTGGAGATGTGGAGGTGTGGAGGTGTAGAGGTGTGGAGATGTGGAGATGTGGAGGTGTGGAGGTGTGGAGATGTAGAGGTGTGGAGGTGTAGAGGTGTGGAGATGTGGAGGTGTAGATGTGTGGAGGTGTGGAGATGTGGAGGTGTGGAGGTGTAGAGGTGTGGAGATGTGGAGGTGTGGAGATGTGGAGGTGTGGAGATGTGGAGGTGTGGAGGTGTGGAGGTGTAGAGGTGTGGAGATGTGGAGATGTGGAGGTGTGGAGATGTGGAGGTGTGGAGGTGTGGAGGTGTAGAGGTGTGGAGGTGTGGAGGTGTGGAGATGTGGAGGTGTGGAGGTGTGGAGATGTGGAGGTGTGGAGGTGTAGAGCCATTGAAAAAGTCCAACTGAATTAATGAATCCTCTCTGACCAGACTGAGTGAGATCTTAAATACTGAATATGAACTGGGTCTCACATAGACTCTCTCTCACACACACACACACACACACACACACACACACACACACACACACACACACACAGAGGCAAATTATGTTAATTATTTCGCCATATGCCATATTCCGACTTTATTTCTCACAGTTGAAAATGAAATCGACTACAATCAAGAGAATCACATGATATTAAACTGAGCCTCTGATCCCTGGAGAAAACTCCAACAGTCCTCTCTGGAGGAGACGGAACAAGTCAGATGAAGCAGAGGAGCCTCATTTATACACCAACAGCTTCACACTTCTGGCCCACAACATGGTCACTGGTGGATCACCAAACATGTTGGATGTTTATGAGAAATAAAGTCAGAATTATGAGAAAAAACTTGAATTGAAATGATCATGTAGTGGAAACAGACTTCCACAGGATTCAGGTTAAAACTAAACAACAGAACATTTGGGATCATTTCAAACTGTAATATAAAGAAATCACTGTACAGTGCGTTTACTTTTTACAGCAATCAGAAATGTATTTTTATATTTTTATTTATGGTTTAATATATATATATTTGTATTTGCATTTTGATGTATTATGACAATTAAATGCACTAAATGGGTTTAGATTCTATTTTTAGATAAAATTTCAGCATTAAAATAAATATTTCTAAAAAAGGTATCAAATGATGTTCATTTGTTTATTTATTGTTGATCTTTAATAAAGAAATGTTTAGATGTGTGTGTGTGTGTGTGTGTGTGTGTGTGTGTGTGTGTGTGTGTGAGAAGAGAAGGATATGGATTATTAAGTCTCTTTATTGTTGTGTGAAAGTTAATGTCACTGTGCAGTCTGGATTCTGGTGAGATTCATACGGAAGCACAGTGCTTTCACAAAGAAAAAAAAATCACAGCAAGGATCTCATAACTATAACTTATTATCTCATAATTATGAGATAAGTGATTTTAGTGTTTTAGCGAATAACACCGGGTCTGATGTTACTGCATTTTCTGCTCTGTTGCTCATTGAGCAACAGTGGAGATGTAGAAGCTCTCATATAGTTTATCTTGATAACTGTATGTTAGTGTTAAGATGATTCTCACACTGGTTCTTCAAACACATTCCTGTTATCTGTTCAGTGTCTATAGGATCTTTACCATGTGAGTATGTGAGGTCTACAGGAAGTCTTTATCTGGACTCACACATCTCCAGTTATTATGTCTTCTTACCCAATCAGGAACAGTTTTAGCTCAGGTTTGTTCCAGTGTGTATAAATACTTGTCTGTTATCTGCATTAAACTAAAGAAGAACATATGCTGTGTGCTGTGTGATTCTTCCCTGATCAGAAAAGACACCACGGGCAGCGTAGATCACATGGAATACATGGAAAACATGGAAAACACATTCTGACTGTCCACTTGATAAAAGTTTGTTTATATTCCGTTTATATTCCACAGACACTGCAGTATAGGACTTACATGAGACAATAACGCTACACCAAACACAGCATCGGGACGCTGCACTCATTGTGGTGGGAGATTTTAACAGTGCCAACCTCAAGCGCACACTACTGAACTTTCAGCAGCACATCACCTGCCCCACCAGGGGCAAAAGGACACTGGACCACTGTTACACACCATTTAAGAACAGCTACAAGGCACAATCATGTCCACCGTTCGGGAAATCTGACCATGCCGCCGTCTTCCTCATGCCTGTTTACAAACAAAAAAGCAGGAAACAGGAAGCTCCGGTTCAGAGGGAGGTCACACGCTGGACTGACCAATCGGTGGCTGCTCTGCAGGATGCTTTAGATGATGCAGACTGGGACATGTTGAGGTGCAGCTCTGATGATGTCAACATGTTTACGTAAGCAGTTGTGGGATACATCGTGAAACTAGCGGATTATACGGTGCAAAAAATCACCATCAGAACGTTTCCCAACCATCCGCGATACTCCGAAATCCCACTCTGCTGCCTACAACATGGGGTTTGCCACCGGGGACATGGACGAGTACAGGGCTGCGTCTTACAGTGTACGCAGAGCGGTGACGAAGGCAAAGCGGTGCTATGGGAGGAAACTAGAGTCACAGTTCCAACATGGTGGCTCTAGGAGCCTTTGGCAGGGACTAAGAAACATCACAGACTATAGAACGCCATCTTCTAGAATGGGGAATGCGGACGCTTCTCTGGCAGACGAGCTAAACATCATTTATGCTCACTTCGAGGCTGCAGCTAACCATGCTCGCGGCACTAGTGGCACAAACAGCATGCATGCAGAGAGAGCTGAAAAGGTAAACACTTTTACCATCTCAGAGCGTGAGGAGGGCATTCAAGAGATTGAATACCAGGAAGGCAACAGGACCAGATGGCATCACAGGTCAAGTTCTCAAAGCCTGCGCTGACCAGCTAGCACCGGTGTTCACTGAGATATTCAACCTCTCACTGGAACAGTCTGTTGTCCCCTCATGCTTCAAACAGTCCATCATTGTTCCTGTCCTGAAGAAGCCCCAGCCCGCCTGCCTCAATGTCTACCACCCTGTAGCCCAGACCGCAGTAGTGATGAAGTGCTTTGAAAGACTGGTCAGAGACTTCATCACTGCATCACCACAAGACACACTGGACCCTCTACAGTTTACGTACCACTAGAACTGTACTACTGAGAACCACATCGCAAATCTTCTGCACACAATGATGAGCCACCTGGACTACAGAAAAGGGAATTATGCAAAGATGCTTTTTGTGGACTACAGTTCAGCGTTCAACACCATAATCCCCTTCACGCTTACCTTTAAGTTGGAGGTCTTGGGACTCAGCCCGCCGCTGTGTCAATGGATCTCCAAATTCTTGACAGACAGACTATAAGCCGTACGGGTGGGCGAACACACTTCATCCACCCTCACCCTCAGCACTGGAGCTTCCCAGGGTTGTGTTCTGAGCCCCCTGATGTACTCACTGTACACATATGACTGTGTGGCCAATAAAAAAGCGCAGCCAGCACACGGTTATCTGAATAAGAACCAACATGTCTGCGCTGTGGACTTATTTTAATATCTCGGAGAAAGACCCACTGAAAGATTTATGATCAAACTCTTGATGTCACCCAAAATGAGGATGGGTTTCCCTTTTGAGTCTGGTTCCTCTCAAGGTTTCTTCCTCATAACATCTAAGGGAGTTTTTCCTTGCCACAGTCGCCACAGCTTGCTCATCAGGGACAAATTCACACCATTCACCATCACTGTTGATTTGTGTAAAGCTGCTTTGAGACAATGTCTGTTGTGAAAAGCGCTATACAAATAAACTTGACTTGACTTGACTTGACTTGACTTGACAGAGAGCGATGTGCAAAACATGCAATGCTGAAATTTTACAATTTGTGATTATGGGATTTTGTTTGTAGGATTCAAAGGAAAATAAATCATTAAATTCATTTTGGAATAAAGCTGTAACATAACAAAATGTGGAAAAAGTGAAGCTCTGTGAAAAGATTCCAGATTCACTGTTTAATCCTCCTGGGTGTGGAATTCACCATGTTGCACAGGTTGCTGCTGGGATCCTCTTCCACTCCACAATGACATCGAGGAGCTGCTGGATGTGAGAACATGAACGTGATGAAGAGGACATGTGGCTTTGCGTGGTTAAACGGTGTACAGCTGTTATCACTTCGGGTGTACAGTAATCCCACACTTTACCGCCGTTGGAATCTTGCGCCCCGGTTTATCACAGAATGGCGTTTTCCACATCACTGATTAGTTTCTTCTGGTTGGAGCATATGGTGATGTTCTGGTGATGAACACATCATCAATGCCCTTGCCGATGGAGCTGGTCCTCCAAGTCGGTGAAGTCGTTCCGTTGGTTACAGCCTCTCTAAACATGTCCCTCAGTGCACTAATGTGTGTGTGTGTATGTACAGTAATCCCCTGTTTATATAAACATAAACCTGCGATAAACAGAGGCCAGCACAAAAATATATGTATACAGTGCTGTTCTGTATTAACATTTAACTTCATTTTATAATGAATAATTATATTTTGATTAATAAATGCCATTATTTCAATATAAAACTCCATAAAAACACTTCCCTATAAGTGTTTTGGTCTCTGGTGCTCTCCAGGAGAGAGACCGGGAAAATCAGCCAAACTAATCAGTTATGTGCCAAATGCAATTCCGTGAGAAACCGGGGCGCCAGATTAAAGAAAATAAAGCGGGGGATTACTGTATGCATGTGCGTGTGTATGTGCGTGTGTATGTGCATATATGTGTTTTTTTGGATGTGTGTTTGTGTGTGTGTGTGTTTGTGTGTTCATGCGTGTTTATGTATGTGTTTGTGTGTGTTTATGATTTGTGTGTGTGTGTGTGTGTGTGTGTGTGTGTGTGTGTGTGTGTGTGTGTGTGTGTGTGTAAGAGTAAGGTTTGCAGGATCGTAGTGAACTAGAAAGCTGTCATTGTGGAATGTACACACCTTAATTCCTCTTCTCACATGGCATGACCTGCACACATCCACACCCACACACACCCACACAGACAAACAAGCACACCCACACATGCACACAAAAACAAACACCTACACATATACACACACAAATTAAAAACACATGTATACATACACACACACACACACACACACACACACACACACACACACACACACACACACACTGAACAGAAATGGGTGTGTACTTATTAGGATTCAAAAATTACATTTGCTCTCAGTTCTGTTTGATTTTCACTTCCCTCTACACCATGATCATCTCCTGTGTTCTGTCATAGTGAGTCGTGCTGGAGTTCCTCACACTCTGATTACACTGTACACCGTCTTACACTAAGTAAAGAACTCCTGAGGAACTTGTCCTCTTTTTTACTCTCCTGCCTGATCCATCCTGATGTTCTCCATCTGAATGAAGTTTTCATCACCTGAACTCCCCTCTGTGCTGCAGAGCATGATCCACATGAAGAGCCTGAAGATACGTGTGTGTGTGTGTGTGTGTGTGTGTGTGTGTGTGTGTGTGTGTGTGTGTGTGCTTCATAATATGTTTACTCTCTGTTGCATGATTTAACCTAATTATAGAATTAATAACACATACACACATACATCCCACACCACCCCACACACACACACACACACACACACACACACACACACACACACACACACACACACACACACACACATTTTTACAGAGGGTGTATCATTACACAGCCTATTGTAACCCAGAACTCAACACACTGCATGTGTGTGTTCAGTCCAGTCTCACTGCATTTCATGATAAAATCACTAAATGTGATCTATTGACTCATGGACACAAATTTCCCTCTGTTTTGGTGTCAATCAGCACGACTTTTCATCAAATGTATTTCAATACGATGTATTTTTCGTGCCTCCGCCACATTTTTTTTCCGGCCACTGGGCGCCACAGAAGCTGTTTTGTTTTAAATATTTATATTTTATTATTATTACATTTGACACTTCTGTTCTTCTCACTTTTGAAATGGTGGCTACACCCCTGAATGTGTCATTACTACATTACAACATTACTACACGTAACTACTTCTTCTTCTTCTTCTTCTTCTTCTTCCAGCTGCTCCCATTAGGGGATCATCCGTCTCCATACTACTCAGTTCTCTAAATCCACAAACACACAATGCAGCTCCTTCTGACCTTCTCTATACTTCTTCATCAACATTCTCAAAGCAAATAATGCGTCTGTGGTGCTCTTCCTCGGCATGAAACCATACTGCTGCTCACAGATGGTCACCTCTTCTCTCAGCCTGGCTTCCACTACTCTTTCCCATAACTTCATGGTGTGACTGATCAACTTAATTCCCCTGTAGTTACTGCAGGTCTGCACATCTCCCTTATTCTTAAAGATCAGTACCAGCACACTCCTTCTCCATTCCTCAGGCATCTTCTCACCTTCCACAATCTTGTTGAACAATCTGGTTAAAAACTCCACTGCATCTCTCCTAAACATCTCCATGATTCTACCGGTATGTCATCTGGTCCAACCGACTTTCCACTCTTCATCCTCTTAATCGCTGCTCTCACTTCCTCCTTACTAATCCTATCTACATCCTGCTTCACCAACTCCACATCATCCAACCTTCTCTCTCTCTCTCTCTCTCTCTCTCTCTCTCTCTCTCTCTCTCTCTCTCTCTCTCTCATTTTCCTCATTCATCAGCTGCTCAAAACACTCCCTCCATCTTCTCAACACACTCTCCTCACTAGTCAACACATTTCCATCTCCATCCTTTATTGCTCTAACTTGCAGCACATCCTTCCCAGCTCGGTCCCTCTGCCTGGACAATCGCTAGAAATCCTTTTCTCCTTCCTCAAAGTAAAGAATTGAATTTTATTGTTAAAAATTATTTTATCTTGATACATTTGCATTCATTAATCCACAACTGACCCACAAAACATTTTCTCACACTGAAAACAGAAACAATTAAAACTGGTCATAACTTCATATTGTTGAAATATAAAGCACAATTTGGTGTTTGTGTTGAGAAGAGATGACGATATCATCAAAAGTGAATCGGCGGCGGGTCTGCAAGCAGTTTCAGCCTCCGTCTTCACCATGGCAACGGTGGATACAGGAGAATATATTTACTATATCGAAGCAACCACTGATGATGCTTTATAGTTCCGAGTATCTTACAGAATAAAAAGCATTAAAAGAATAAAATCTCCTATTTAAATGTTGAGTAATAGTGCTTGAAGTATATTTAAAGTACGAATAACAAGGAGGGAAAAAAAGCAATACTAAAAACAGCGTCTGTGGCGCCCAGTGGCAGAACAAAAATGTGGCAGAGGCTCAAAAATTACATCATATTAAAATACATTAGATGAAAATCCGTGCTGAATGACATGAAAAAAGAGGGAAATTCGTCAATAGATTAAATTTTGTGACTATAATAACAAAATGCCATGCTTTTTTTTAATCACTTATGCAACAGTCAACTGGAGTGAAAAGTGAAGCCTTTTTGATGGGAGAATGGAAAAAAAGGCTAACCCTCACATAACCTTAACCTAGATAGATAGATAGATAGATAGATAGATAGATAGATCGATAGATCGATAGATAGATAGATAGATAGATAGAACTTTGTCATTGCATAGTACAGGCAGGGTGACATCACGACCAGGAAGCAATAAGAACACATGTAGTGGAGACGGTGCTAGCTTCTGTTTGATTAGGAAGTGCTCTCTGTTATACAGAAAAAGGTAAGGTGCTGTAAAATTACAAAAGAATAGAAAGCAAAGCTATCTTTCTGGCAGTGAGCCCAAGGAACTCACAGATCTGAGGACAGATAGGAGTTATCTTTAATAAGAGAGCTTCAGCCAAGAGATCCTGACGACTCAGCCTCCGCCTAAGAATTTTGCAGATGGGGGGGCTTGCCACCTCTCAGGAGGCCCCTAGAGCAGAGCACACCAGAGGTCAGTCTCGAGAGATTAGCAGCCTGGAAGAACCTGCTGGATGTTTCTCAGTGGGTCTGGAGCACTGTAGAGAGAGGCTATACTATTTATTTTGGGTCTTGTCTACCCAAGTTCAAAGAAACTATCTAGGCCAGGGGTGTCGAACTCAAATTCACAGTGGGCCAAAATTAAAAACTGGGACGAAGTCGCGGGACAAACTCAATATTTATTGAACAAATGACTGCAATTGAGCATGTTTTCCCTTCTCTCTAGATATGTAATATTGAACCTTTTCATATGGAAACAAACTTTAGTTTTGCATAAACATTAAATCTGGAACTGCATCCTATTAATTTGCTATATTGTGGGCTGGTCCACCCCGGTGACCTTCATCAGGTCCTACAGCCTTAAGCTTAGTGCTTCTGCTAGAGATAGAAGACGTGTTGAATTGTGTTCATTGGGTTTCTTGCTTTAGTAATAAAATTAATTCTCACTGTATGAGATTCCATCTGTAATGCTTTGCTCTGTTTTACTGCACTTCTCTCTAATGCTGATGCTTTCTGTAGATATGGCATCATTATTACAGTATTAGAAGGTGGATTGATTCAAGCAGAAAATCACTGAAGGTTGAGTGGGAAATACACAACCTGATACTGAGTGTTGATGAGATGAGTTAGATTTTCTTCATCGAATAACTTTTATTTCCCTTAATTAACCCCTAAACGCTACCACTAAATCTATTCTCTTCTACCCTTACATATAACCCCAACCCCTAACTCGATTTCTACCCCTAACTCCTAACTTTATCCTCATCCCCTACTCCTAACTTTCTTCTGAACCTTTCTGTGCACCTTCTTTATGGAGGCTTTATGTTGTTTGTGAGTAAGGAATAGTTAATTAATAGACCTGTATATCGGTCTCTAATCTTGACAGTGTGGCTAAACAGAGGGTTTTCTTATGGATTTATGAATTTAGGACTAATTCAATAGGGTTTTTAGTCTGAGAGGTCTTTGGAAATGGGCCTTTATAAAAAGTCAGTGTATCTACATTTGATATTATATATAAATATTATATTTCACATTAAAAATCTTGCAGATTAAACATGTGATAACAGCCAGCACTAAAAAACCCATCTTACCTATGCTTATTTGGGTTCCTAGAGTTCCTGCACATAAACATTATGCACAAATATGTCTGATTGTCAGTGGGTGATAAATCCAACATGTTCTCAAGTATTCCTGACTTAACATCATGCTTTAGTGAACTTTATTAGGGTTCTAATGTGTAAGAGTGTCTCTGTAACCCAGCACTGCTTCTGGGTACAGAGATGCATCTTCCACTCAATTTGGAACCAGGCAGATTCCCCTCCTGTTCTATTCCCATGGCAAGATGACATGAAAGACAATAAAAGCAGAATCCTTGATTGATGTAAGAAGACCCAATCAAATGTATGATATGCCGTTTATAACCATTGGTGTTGAATGGTGTGGTTTGGGGTGGTGTGGTGTTGCATGGTGTGGGTAATGGGGTGCTGTAGGGTAGTGTGGAGTTGCACGGTGTGGGGTTGGGGTGCTGTGGGGTAGTGTAGTGTGGGGTGGGGTAGTGTTCGATAGTGTAGTGTGGGGTGGTGATGTGTTGTATGGTGTTGGGTGATGGGGTGGTGTGGGTTAGTGTAAGGTTGGGCACCGTGCGGTTTTGCACGGTGTGGGGTGATGGTGTGCTGTGGTGTAGTGTAGTGTGGGGTGCTGTGTGGTAGTGTAGTGTGTGGTGGTGTGGTGTAGTGTAGTGCGGGGTGATGTAGTGTGGGGGGTGGAGTGGTGTGGTGTGGGGTGCTGTATGGTTGAGTGATGGGGTGCTGTGGGGTAGTGTGTGGTAGTGTAGTAAGGTGTGGTGTGGGGTAGTGTAGTGTGGGGTGGAGTGGTGTGATATGGGGTGCTGTGAGGTAGTGTGTGGTAGTGTAGTATGGTGTGGGGTAGTGTAGTGTGGGGTGGATTGGTGTGGGGTGGGGTGCTGTATGATTGAGTGATGGGGTGCTGTGGGGTAGTGTGTTGTAGTGTAGTGTAGTATGGTGTGGTGTGGGGTAGTGTAGTGTGGGGTGGAGTGGTGTGATGTGGGGTGCTGTGAGGTAGTGTAGTAGTAGTATGGTGTGGTGTGGGGTAGTGTAGTGTGGGGTGGAGTGGTGTGGGGTGGGGTGCTGTATGGTGGAGTGATGGGTTGCTGTGAGGTAGTGTAGTGTGTTGTGGTGTGGAGTAGTGTAGTGAGGGGGTGGAGTGGTGTGGTGTGGGGTGCTGTATGGTGGAGTGATGGGTTGCTGTGAGGTAGCGTAGTGTGTGGTGGTGTGGTGTAGTGTAGTGTGGGGGTGGAGTGGTGGGGTGTGGGGTGCTGTATGGTGGAGTGATGGGTTGCTGTGAGCTAGTGTAGTGTGTGGTGGTGTGGTGTAGTGTAGTGTGGGGGTGAAGTGGTGTGGGGTGCTGTGAGGTAGTGTAGTATGGTGTGGTGTGGGGTAGTGTAGTGTGGGGTGGAGTGGTGTGGGGTGCTGTGAGGTAGTGTAGTATGGTGCGGT
Organism: Silurus lanzhouensis; assembly: GCA_039877035.1. Lineage (NCBI taxonomy): Eukaryota > Metazoa > Chordata > Actinopteri > Siluriformes > Siluridae > Silurus > Silurus lanzhouensis. The sequence continues at coordinate 119,093 of JBCEWE010000029.1, forward strand.
GTGGGGTAGTGTAGTATGGGGTGGAGTGGTGGGGTGTGGGGTGCTGTATGGTGGAGTGATGGGTTGCTGTGAGCTAGTGTAGTGTGTGGTGGTGTGGTGTAGTGTAGTGTGGGGGTGAAGTGGTGTGGGGTGCTGTGAGGTAGTGTAGTATGGTGTGGTGTGGGGTAGTGTAGTGTGGGGTGGAGTGGTGTGGGGTGCTGTGAGGTAGTGTAGTATGGTGCGGTGTGGGGTAGTGTAGTATGGGGTGGAGTGGTGTGGTGTGGGGTGCTGTATGGTGGAGTGATGGGTTGCTGTGAGGTAGTGTAGTGTGTGGTGGTGTGGTGTAGTGTAGTGTGGGGGTGGAGTGGTGGGGTGTGGGGTGCTGTATGGTGGAGTGATGGGTTGCTGTGAGGTAGTGGTGTGTGGTGGTGTGGTGTAGTGTAGTGTGGGGTGCTGTATGGTGGAGTGATGGGTTGCTGTGAGGTAGTGTAGTGTGTGGTGGTGTGGTGTAGTGTAGTGTGGGGTTGGAGTGGTGTGGTGTGGGGTGCTGTATGGTGGAGTGATGGGGTGCTGTGAGGTAGTGTGCGGTGGGGTGGTAGTGTTTGGTGCTTGCTCATCAGGGATAAATGCACATCATTCACCTTCACTGTTAAATTCTGTAAAGCTGCTTTGAGACGATGTGTGTTGTGGAAAGTGCAATAGGAATAAACTTGACTTGGTGCGTTTAGGGCTCTTATGTGTTGTTTCATGTATGTAGACGTGAGATGTACTGAGATCTAGGAAAGGATCAGGGTCTGCGTTTTTTGCTTTTACTTCTGAATAAGAAATAAAACAAAGCGAACAAGTTTTCAGTGTGATCTTTATTACTTGACTGGAACGCTCAGTAAAACACATTCCATCATGACTTTGTTGTGTTGTTACTTCCCAGATGGTTCAGCGATAGCTTCAGCAGGGAGGACTTGAGCAGCAGCAGCAGCTGCAGCTTCAGCAGTGGCAGCGGCCTGAGCAGCAGCTGCTCCGGCAGCGGCAGCGGCAGCAGACGCGGCGGCAGCGGCAGCGGCGGCAGCAGAGGAGGAGGAAGAGGAAGAGGAAGAAGCACTGACGGTAATGGAGCTCTTGAGGTTAGGAATCAAGACACTGATGAAACAGAGAAGAACAACAATGTTAGATTGTTCACCTTACTGTATAAATCATTCATTTATGGACTATGAATGTATACATTCTCTTATCTTTTCTAGCCAGGAGAAGACTGGTAAATAAAAACCTCTCGACTAGTAAAGGTTTCCTCAACAAAAAGCTTCTTCTCACTTTCTCTCTTTACTCAGCATGAACACAGCACAAATCAAACACATGCAGACTAGCAGAGACAGTCCAAGAATTTCCAAAGATTGAGTTTACCTTCCGCTGGCCCCTATGTCCAACAATCTCCGGTACTCAGCAATCTCCAGCTCCAGTCTTGTCTTTATGTCCAGCAGCATCTGATAGTCGCGACCTTGTCGCTCCATATCAGCACGAAGCTGCATGAGCTGTTCCTCCAGACACGTCACCTTTGTAAATACAGAAATGTATTTAGTCACCTGGTATTTTTCTTGGCATGTTTATATGTTTACTACTAATAACAGAGTTTCCAAAATGTTACGGTAAAGCAACAAGGCTTCAGTCTGAACTCCCACACATTTCACCATAACACATGAATCCTAAAGCCTGCTGTGTGAGATACGACTCGGCTGCACCAAAATCTCATTGAAAGAAAAAACAAAAACTTTGATAGACACAGCTCTTGGTAGAATGAAATATTTTAGTAAATTTAATGATTAAATATTTAGATTTATGGCATTTGGAAAAAAGACAAAATCCTGAATGACTTACAATTATTACAATTATCCATTAAGCAGTTTAGAGCCTTTCTCAATGGTCCACAAGTGCAGTGCTGGGACTTGAACTTGTGATGCTCTGATCAGAACAACTGAGCTACTACTTTATCTCTCTGCAGCATCACTCTGTCCATTCATTCCACTTAAACAGTCTCTGATGAAGAGCTCTGCCTGAATGTACATCTCTGGATATTTGTTACACAAATGTTTTAAATGGGGAAACTATGAGACAAACTTATAGGCACTAAACGTATACATTATACACTCTTTTATACAACTTTAAAACCGCTTTATCTCTGTTAAGCTACTTTAAAACTTTTAACTTTGAGAAAATGTTAATTGTTAAAAATGCTACATGAAATTAAAATGAAATGAACTGTGATTGGACAGAATGCTTTAAATAAGGTGCAAAAACAAACAAAAACATCTCAGCATTTATTGCACAGTATGCTGTGTTTGCTGCTCCTGTACAACTTCTCCTAATGATGATTTGTAGATCTCTCAAAGCAGCAGAGCCTCATAACCAAATGCCAGTCAGAGAAATATGTGATATCTCAAACAAAAACATAAACATTTCTGTATTCATATATTAAAATATATTGTTTAAAAACCCAGCCAGCCTGCTAACATCACTTCCTTTTTAAACTCTTAGCTTAGCTCTAGGAATCTCACCACCGACCAGGTGGATTCAAAAGTTCCAAAAAACCCTCAGTCTTCAGTCTTGTGTGTCCTACACTAAATATATTTTATATTGTATCGTTTCATGACTCTGGTACTTGGTTTCTAAATGACTCTGCATAATATTTACACACATTCCATTAATCTTTAACAATATTATAGAGAGAATCTTTGAAGACTGCTCCTCCAGACTCACCTGCAACTGGTATCCTGACAGCTGCTGAGCGTAGAAACTCTGTGTTTCTGACAGTTTTGCTCCCAGCGATGTTTTCTGAAGTGAAGCAATGTGGTATTTAGTAAAGGTTTGTTTGGTAATCATTTGTAATGTTTATTCTGAAATGTAAGTCTCACCATGGCCAGGACCGACTGGAGCTCAAGCTCCAGACTCTGCACTTTACTTCTCTCTGTAGTCATTTCTGTTTGAGTTGTTGATGTGGTCTGTGTGCTGGAAACATCCTGTTTCAGGGTCTCCAACTGCCAATGGAAGAGAGTTCAAGTTTATTTACCATAATGTAAAACATACACAGATCTCCTCATGGACAAGCCAGAGTTTCAATTCCAGCACTTCCAAATAAATGCTTTGAACCCACCTTGCCCTTGAACCAGTTCTCGACCTCTCTCCGGTTCTTGGCAGCAATGGTCTCATAATGATCACGAATGTCGTCCAGCACACTTGTGAGATCTTGCTGTGGTGCAGCATCCAGCTCCACATGAATCTGTCCACTCATCTGGCTGCGTGTGGTCACCATTTCCTTAAAATACATTAAAGTTGGAGCAGATGGTTCAGTTGCTGTTCTGCATAATTTCTTCGTTTATGGCACACAAGAGTATCTAAATAGTTTGTAAAAATTCCCACCTGCACCTTTCCTTTCTGTTATGTAAAAAGAATTCTTCTATTTAGTGTTTGGTCTGCTCCGACACCAAACACCTGCTTCATAACATTTTCCTGACAGATATAAACACACAGCATTTTGTTTGCTTGGAGAGCTTCATTACCTCCTCATGGTTCTTCTTGAGGTAAACCATATCATCACGCAGTGTGTCGATCTGCAGAGTGAGCTCTTTCGTGCTCAGGTAGATCTCATCTAACAGCCTCTTCAGCCCAGAGATATCGGCTTCAACTGACTGACGCAGGGCCAACTCATGCTCATACCTGTGTACAGATATCGTGTGCTAATTTCTTTAAAAGTATACATTCATTTCCTCTCATAATCTATTAAAAAATGTGTTTTAAAATATGATTTTAAGTCTCACTTAGTCCTGAAGTCATCCGCAGCCAAAGTGGCATTGTCAATGTTAAGCTGGACATGACCTTTCACCCTAATGGCCTCCAGAATCTGAAAAAAAAGCATAAAATGACAACATACCATGAAAAGTAAATCCACATACCATGTATTCCAACATGGTGCAGTAGAAACACTAAACAAATTAAAATGTACAAAGTACTTTCACCAGCAAAAGACATAATAATAATAATAATAATAATAATAATAATAATAATAATAATAAATACTCAAATAATAGAATAGAATTATTTACATTGGCCTGGAGCTCATTGATGGTAGTTAAGGAGTCGCTGTAGTCCCGTGCAGTAGGTGAAGTCCTGCTGTCCACAAACTGACTGATCTTAAGCTCAAACTCTGCATTGCTCTTTTCCAGCAAACACACCTTCTTCAGGTAGGAGGCCAGGCGGTCATTAAGGATCCTCATGGTGAACTTTTCATTGCCCAGGATGCCAACTTCTGCCCCCCCAACCCCACCTCCACCTCCACCTCCAAACCCAGCACCACTTCCAAACCCAGCACCACCTCCAAAGCCAGCACCACCTCCAAAGCCAGCACCACTTCCAAAGCCAGCACCACTTCCATACCCAGCACTACCTCTATACCCAGCACTGAGACCTGCCAAAGAGCTTGATCGTAAAAGTGTAGCAGAGCTTGCACCAAGACCTGCACTGTAACCTGCACCAAGGCCTGCACCAGAGCTGAAGCCTCCAACAACACCACCTCTAGATGCACCAACCTGCATAGATCGAGAGGCTTTGGAGATTTGAACCCCAGAGCTACCTGCCCCACCACATACACTTGCAGACCATCCCCTTCTTCCTCTGCCAACACCCAGGGATTGGGACCCTGATCCTAAGCTACTCTGTGCTGTAAAGCTGTAGGCCATGCTGATAGAGGCTTGTTGGTCTTACTCTGGAGAGTGAGTGAGGATTAGAAGTTTAGCAGTCTTTTATACTCTGAATCTGAATAATCTGAATATTCAACCTAAAAATGAACAGTTGAGGTTCCCATGGATTTGCTAATTAATTGTTATGTAACATATCTTGAAGGTAGACTTACACTCTGTTAGGGGCATGTATGGTGCCACCTCTCACTACAGGGGTATTTGCTCTGAATCCAAATTCCTCAAGGGTAGATGTCAGAGTAAAGAGACAATAGAAATAGACTTTTATTTGTGATTGTTTCATCTCCCCGATAGAGAGACCTTTCTTACATTTGAGAAGAGAGAAAGATCACAGCAATGCAAATGTATGGAATTTGCATCTTTCTGCTAAAGCCTGTGCCAATCTCACCTTTAACAGGAGCTTTTACAGTTAATTAGGGAACGAGTGCCCCGAGATCTTGCACAATCATTGTACTCATTTTTCCATCAAAATTCACTACCAGTCATAAGTTTGAATATGTCTTATTCAATGTTTTTTCTTTGCAGTCTTTCTATTCTTTTCAACAAAAATCGTTAAAAAACTTGTTTGATTCTTCTTAACCACCTTTTGCTTTGATGAGAGCTTTGCACACTTTTTGCATTCTCTGATAAACCTCATGAGGTCGTCACCTCTGGTCACATAACTGGTCTCCACTATTCCAGATGATCTGATGCAGCACTCCATCACTTTCCTTCTTGAACAAACAGCTCTTACTGAAACTAAAGGTGTGTTTGGGGTCGATGTTCTGTTGGAAAACAAACAAATGATGCTCCCACTAAGTGTAAACCAGATGTGATGGCTACATGTCGATGCAGAATGCTGTGGTACCCATGCTGGTTAAGTGTGTCAAGTCAAGTCAAGTCAAGAGGCTTTTATTGTCATATACACATTTCAAGTCAAGTGAAGTTTATTTGTATTGCGCTTTTTACAACAGACATTGTCTTTAAAAGCAGCTTTACAGAAATCAACAGTGAAGGTGAATGGTGTGTGTTTATCCCTGATGAGCACCTGTGGAGACTGTGGCAGAAAAAAAAACCCTTAGATGTTATGAGGAAGAAACCTTGAGAGGAACCAGACTCAAAAGGGGAACCCAACCTCATCTGGGTGACATCAAGAGTTTGATCATAAATCTTTCAACAATACAGAACACTGGAGAGTGAGAACTAACATGAGCACTGGAGTATAAGATTATAAGTGATGTTCTTTCTACAATATTTACAGTCTTTATGGTTATAAAACTAGGAGCTACTGAGCTCAACATTTGTAATCATATATATATATATATATATATACACACACACACACAGTGGTACACAGTTCACACAGTCCTCTGGAACCCTGATGCTACACTAAACAACAACATAGAACTACAACACAATACAAGCTACATAAAGTGCATCAAGAGCAACCTAGTGCAAACAGTGCAGAAAAAAAAACAGTACAGACAGACAGTGCAGACAGACAACACAAGACAACACAAGACAACACAAAAAACCCAATATAGCACCGACCAGTAAACCTACTGTATACTCTGATTATACAGGACTGTGCGAGGAGAACTGTAAACACTATACCTGGGAGTGAATATAAACAGCACAATGTAGTGCAAAAAAACAGCAGCAGTCAAGAGGTGCAAAAAACAGCATGTAAACAGTGTAATAGTGTTGATCCAGTGAAAGTTGCAAAGAAAAGCAGGTCAAGTCAAGTCAAGTTTATTTGTATAGCGCTTTTCACAACAGACATTGTCTCAAAGCAGCTTTACACAAATCAACAGTGATGGTGAATGGTGTGAATTTGTCCCTGATGAGCACCGTGGCGACTGTGGCAAGGAAAAACTCCCTTAGATGTTATGAGGAAGAAACCTTGAGAGGAACCAGACTCAAAAGGGAAACCCATCCTCATCTGGGTGACATCAAGAGTTTGATCATAAATCTTTCAACAATACAGAACACTGGAGAGTGAGAACTAACATGATTACTGGAGTATAAGATTATAAGTGATGTTCTTTCTACAGTCTTCTACAGTCTATATGGATAGTAGCTCCTAGTTTTATGAGCTCAGCATTTGTGATCATCACAGATCCAGCATCAGCTTCTCCATGCCAGAGCCTTTAAACACTCCAGGAGGTCCAATGTCAAAACTCCACACATGTAGTGGGATCCAAATGGCACTGGTACGTCTCTAGATGGTTCGGGATGTTTGCGAGTTCGGCATCTACTTCTTCAAAGGTCCGTAATCATCATGAGGTGGGAGGTGACTGAAGCTGGCCAAACCTCAGGGTGTCTCGGGATGGGGAGAGAAAGAGAAGCAGTGGAGAGGAATTAGCGTAGCTGCTGTTCATGATATTAACAGCACAAGTTGATAATGTGCATGTGATCAGATGTTCTGGAGCACAAGGTTATGATGTGATGTGTGTTATGTGTAGGCTTTGCTGAAAAGATATGTTTTTAATCTACACTTAAACTGGGAGAGTGTGTCTGAGCCCCGAACACCGTCAGGAAGACTATTCCAGAGTTTAGGAGCTAAATGTGAAAATGCTCTACCACCTTTAGTGGACTTTGCTATTCTACGAACTACTAGAAGCCCAGAGTTTTGAGATCTTAGGGAGCGTGAACTGGTAAACTGTGTAGTACGGTAAACTATAAATAATAATAAATAAATGATGGTGGAATGGATTGAGATGAGTAATGAGTGTGTGTTAAGTGTTAAGTCCAGGTTGTACAGTTCAGTAACACACATTGAGTGTGTGTGTGTGTGTGTGTGTGTGTGTGTGTGTGTGTGCAAGTTCCCTTTTAGTTGTGTGTATTAAGTAGCCTGATGTCAGTCAGAATGTTTCGGAACCATTTTCCTGAAGGCAGATGGGTGAAAAGTGTGTGTGGCGGGTGTGTGTGGGGTCGTCCACAATGCTGTTTGCTTTGCGGATGCAGCGTGTGGTGTAAATGTGCATTATAGAGGAGAGAGAGACTCAGATGATCTTCTCAGCTGTCCTCACTATCCTCTGTAGGGTCTTGCAATCCAAAACGGTGCAGTTCCCAAACAAGGCAGTGATGCAGTTGCTCAAGATGCTCTTAATGGTCCCTCTTTAGTACATGGTCAGGATGGGGGGAGGAAGATGAGCTTTCCTTAGGCTTCTCAGGAAGTAGAGACACTGGGCTGGGCTCTTGGTGATGGAGGTGGTGTTGAGTGACCAGGTGAGGTTGTCCACCTCCAAGGAACACCAAAGAGTTTTGTGCTCTTGACAATCTCCACTAAGGAGCCATCAATAATCAGTGGAGATTGGGCGCTCTGTGCTCTCCTGAAGTCCACAACCATCTCTTTGGTTTTGTCAACGTTCAGAGACAGGTTGTTGGCGCCCCACCAGGCAGTTAACCGTTGCACCTCCTCTCTGTATGCTGACTCGTCGTTCTTGCTGATTAGACCCACCACGGTCGTGTCATCAGCAAACTTAACGATGTTGTTCGAGCTGTGCATTGTTACACAGCCATGAGTCAGCAGAGTGAACAGCAGTGGGCTGAGCACACAGCCCTGAGGGGCCCCAGTGCTTAGTGTGGTGGTGCTGGAGATGCCTGTTTCCCGATCCGGACTGACTGAGGTCTCCCAGTCAGGAAGTCCAGGATCCAGTTGCAGAGGGAGGTGTTCAGGCCCAGTAGGCTCAGCTTCTCAATCAGGTGCTGGGGAATGATTGTGTTGAATGCTGAGCTGAAGTCAATGAGCAGCATTCGCACATATGAGTCCTTGTTGTCCAGATGGGTGAGGGCCAAATGGAGGGTTGTGGAGATGGCATCGTCTGTGGAATGGTTTGATTGATACACAAACTGCATGGGGTCCAGGAAGGGTGGAAGCTGGGTCTTAATGTGCCTCATGATGAGCCTCTCGAAGCACTTCATCACGATGGGAATGAACGCGATGGGACGATAGTCATTGAGGCAGGAGACAGGAGAGTTCTTTGGCACTGAAACAATGGTCATTGTCTTAAGGCACGTGGGAACAACGTTGCTGCTCAGGGAGATGTTGAAGATATCAGTGAAGACATCCGCTAGCGGTTCTGCACATTCCCTGAGCACTCTGACAGGAATGTTGTCAGGTCCAGCAGACTTCCTTGGGTTAACTCTGCATAGAGTTTTCCTCACTTCAGCTGTGGTTAGACAGAGCACCTGGTCAGTGGGAGGAGGGGTGGAGGGGTGGAGGAGGGGTGGCTTCCTCGCCTTCACGTTGTTCTGTGCCTCAAACCGGGCATAGAAGTTGTTTAGTGAATCTGGGCAGGTGATGTAGGTTTGTAGTTCGTGATCACCTGGATGCCCTGCCACATGTGCCGAGTGTCTCCGCTGTCCTGGAAGTGGTTGTGGATCGCTTCGCCTCTCTGATAGCACGGGACAGTTTGGCCCTTGCTGTTCTTAAGGCCGTCTTGTCCTCTGGTCTGAAGGCAGAGTCTCTTTGTTTTAACAGCACACACACATTTGCAGTCATCCACGGCTTCTGGTTGGAGCGTGTAGTGATGGTCTTGGAGATGGTCACATCATCAACGTACTTGCTGATGTAGCTGGTAACTGCTGATGCGTACTCCTCCAATTTGATGGAATCGCCATTGGTTGCAGCCTCCCTGAACATGTTCCAGTCAGTGCACTCAAAACAGTCTTGAAGAGCAGAAGTAGCTCCTTTTGGGCAGGTTTTCACCTGTTTCAGAACCGGTTTAGAGCGTCTGATGAGCGGTCTGTATGCTGGAATTAACATACAGTAACTCAGTGGTCTGAGTAGCCAAAATGGGGGCGGGGCTCCGCACGATACGCGCCGGGAATGTTTGTGTAACCAAGATCCAGAGTGTTCACTTGTCTCGTTGCAAAATCCACATGCTGATGGAGTTTAGGGAGCACAGTCCTGAGATTCACATGGTTGAAATCTCCGGCGATAATAAACAATCCGTCGGGGTGAGCATTCTGCAGCTCGCTAATAGCACCATAGAGTTCACTTAGTGCCTCCTTAGCATTAGCGATGGGAGGAATGTACACTCCGACAATGAAAACAGTGGTGAATTCCTGTAGTAATAAAATGGTCTGCATCTAACAGGTACAAACTCCACTAGCGATGAGCAGTAGCGTGAGACAAGCACAGAGTTCTTACACCCTTCCGTGTTGATATAAACACACACGCCACCACCTTGACTCACTGCACAGAGCTGCGTTTCTGTCGGCTCGAAATACGGTTAGTCCATCTAGCTGGATGGCGGCGTCCGGAACTTCATCATGCAGATTATTGGTTGCATGATGCTTGTACCGTTACAGTGTCTGGTGGTCATACACATGAACACAGCTGACTCTGGTGTCCATGTATTGTAAAAGATCGGGCTAAATATGGTGAAAGCACCATTTTTGGATCCAGAGAGGCCGCTGCGATCTACTGCCATGCCGCCATCTTGGATCCTCCATTTATAATAAATAATCAATGTCATTAGCAAAACTCCTCCACACCATCACACCTCCTCCTCCATGCTTCACAGTGGAAACCACACATTTAGGAACCTTCCGTTCATCCTCTGTACATCTAACAAACACACACCACTTAGAAACCACATTTCTCACGTTTGGACTCGTCGGAACAAAACAGTTTTCCACTGATCTAATGTTCATTCCTTGTGTTTCTGGGCCCAAGCAAGTCTTTTCTGTTGTTCTTCTGAAATTATGGTTTCTTTGCCGCAATTCAACCATAAAAGTCAGACACACACAGTCTCCTCTGAACAGTGGATAATGAAATTTGTCTGCCACTTCAACTCCGAGAAACATTTACATAAGTCAGAGGCTGGTCTATAATTACATTCTTGGAGCCTTGGATGGTAAAAGCTCTGTGGTTTTGGTGTTACTGGACCTTACTGCTGCATTTGACACCGTGGATTATGCCATCCTCATCTCTCATCTTCAACATGTTGTTGGTCTGCAGGGTGCAGTACTAAATTGGTTCGCATCATACCTCACTAACAGAACCTTTTCAGTAATGCTGGATGATCATTCTTCCTCGGTTGCTTCTCTGTCATCTGGTGTGCCTCAAGGATCTATTCTTGGTCCTATTCTGTTCTCACTCTATATGTTGCCACTTGGTCAACTCATCTCCAATCATAATGTTAAATTTCATTTCTATGCTGACGACCTCCAGATCTATCTTCCTGTGATTCAGAGTAAGCCTTCTGCATTGGACTCTCTCCATAGATGCCTTCAGGATATTAAACAGTGGCTTTCTCAGAACTTCCTGCATCTAAATGAAGAAAAGACTGAGTACATCCTGTTTAGCTCGGACTTACCCAGCAGTTCTCTGAGTTTTGGTCCTCTTACACCTCAGTTTGCACCTACCGTGCGTAACCTGGGTGTTATTTTTGACCAAAGTATGCACTTACAAGCAGATTAGTGCAGTAGTAAAGGTGAGCTTTTACCAGCTGAGGCTCCTCAGCAAGGTCAAATCATTTTTGTCCCAAGCTGACCTTGAAAAAGCTATACATGCCTTCATCAGCTCGTGGATTGACTACTCTAATGCCCTTTAAATCGTCTCCAAATGGTACAAAACATGGCAGCACGTCTTCTCACTAACACCTCCAAATGCTCCCACATCACCCCTGTCCTCCGCACGCTTCATTGGCTTCCGGTGCGGTTTAAGGTGGAGTATAGTATAAACAGTCCTGCTGTTTGTGTTCAAGGCAATCAATGATCTGGCCCCGCCGTACCTCGCCGAATTATTAAAGGTCTACCAACCAGCCAAAACTCTCCGCTCCTCTGGATTTACCTCTCTGGTTGTTCCTAAATGCAACTATATAAATTTTGGAGGCCGGTCATTTGCTGTCCAGGGACCAAAGCTGTGGAATGCACTTCCAGCACACATATGATGCATCACAGAGCTGAGTATTTTTAAATCGCAGTTGAAAACTCATTTATTCAGACAAGCTTTTAACACGTAGCCCTGATTCAACTGCTATTTTATGTTCATTGTGTCTTATTTTTATTTTTATTTATTTCTTAATTATTATTATAATTTTTTTATTTATTACTTTTAATTAAAATTTTTATTTTTAATGTTTAGTTTTTGCTTTACTGGAAAGCACCTTGTGCTCCTTTTGGTGGTTGTAATGCGCTTTATAAATAAAGTTTGATTGATTGATTGGTAATTGTAATAAACTTATCCTGTGTTTAAATCTTTTCTCTCACATTTAGCAAATTATGAAACTCTGTAACATATTACAGTACAGACACTAGGAACAACCATGAAATAGATTTTTTTTTAGATCCAGTAATTATTACTATTTGGTGTTGCTTTGTGAAGCTTTCCTCCTAATTTTCCCACGTAACATCTAAAATGCTTTAGGCCATACAACTGTACTATGGGAAGAACCTTGTGGAGAATCAGGGGACTTCTCCTAACCAGTTATTCCAGGTTCCAGTGTTTTTGCACAAACATAAAAAGAATATGGTGCAATCTATTTAACCACCAAAATTTATTTTACAGCATATCTGTGACATGAACGTAGTTCCATAGGTTAGTCAGAATCACTTTTAGGAATCTGAAATGGAAAGCATGCCTCCACAACACTGTAGGCAGAAATGTGAAGGTATTATGTTGGAGAGTCCACCAGTACTGACAGAGCTACACATGCTCCTGAGAAATCAGCAATCAGACCTCTTCAGTTCAGACCTGCCGATTTATCCTGATACCTTACGTCTGGACGGTGTTCTCAGCAACTGGAAAGCACCCAGTGCGGCTGAATATGGTTCAAATGAACCAGCAAAAAACTATTGAGATTATCGTGGATTTGGACCATAATTAATATAAACAGTCTGCTACAATAGTTTAAGGCTGCAATCACAATGAACATTTTTACATTGAAGTCTTCATCAGTAAACATGTGACAACTTCAACAATGATGGAGTTATAATGAATGGGCATTTGGTGTCACCTAGATGAGGATGGGGTCCTTTTTGAGTCTGGTCTAAACTCACACCACCTGCAGACATGACCAATATTTACTAACAAAAACATGGTCATTATTAGGTTTGTTTTGATGTCCTCTGTCACATGGTACAACCTATACCTGAAAAGCAAGGAAGGATGAAGCAGCTGACAGAAGTTCTCACCTGGTCATAGAAAAGAAAATCTGAAAAAACACCAAATGGAAGTTCTATGGAAATGCACTGACTGATCTCCCTGGATGAAATGTTGACGTTGAAAATGGACCAAGATTTTCACAAACATATGTCTGAGATAAAGGAATAAATTTCTGATTTGTTCATAAACATCATTGAAATTCTTATTTTCCATTTAAAGGTCTCATCATCTGGACTAATATCAAATAATCTTAATCAAAAGATGGGTGATACTCTTCCTGCCCAAAAAACATCACCATCATTTGCTACTGTTTTTGACCATGAAGGTCAGAGGGAATAAAGGCTCCTGACAGGTTCTAAAGAATGATCCACTCCACTCATGGATTTCTGTAAGATGTTTCATTTATGAACATCAGCTGAACTGATTTTAGATTATTGTGTGTGATCGTTCATTCAGTTAGAAGGTTCATGCTTCTGACCATTTACAGTAAAAATATTTGTTAGTGTGCAATATTCTTAAATAAAACTAAAGAAATAACAGTGGATTCCAAACCCCCCAAAAATGTAAATATCAGACTTTATTTTTCTTCCTTTTAATTTATCTTTTCTTGGCAAAAAAATCAAGATCAAATCATATAATATAGAAAAGAAAGAAAAAAGTTACAAATAAAATAATAAAAATGTGTGTTGGTTAAAACAGTTTCTACAGTTATGGAAATGATGTGAGTTCAGGTTTGCAGGTTGGGTTTGGGTGTGTGTGTGTGTGTGTGTGTGTGTGTGTGTGTGTGTGTGTGTGTGTGTGTGTGTGTGTGTGTGAGACAGCATGTGAGTGCGAGCAACACAAACCAGGGCAACTGTTGTTTATTTAACACATTGTTGAATCCAATCTTCACCATATCGTGTGTTTCTGGAGATTTGGTTGCTACATTCAGTGTAAGTGGAGAGAAACATGTGGACTGTTATAATGCAGGGTTTCTGAACTCAGCAGTTACGACTTGTTATCGTGAGGTTCATTTATTAGTGTAAGTCTTTATAATCGTGAGATATTTGTTTAGTCAGTTAGTCAATGAGGAGTTTAGCCTCAGGTTCAGGGTGTGACTGCTGTGTCTCATTAAAAAGAACAAACATCTTCTGCTAAACCTCAAACACACCACAGAGCACATGAACAGATGAGCAGCATCCAGTCTGGAACATCTGGATGATGTACAGGTGCTGAAGAATTCTCACTCGCAGTCAGGGATGCAGACCAAGAAAACATCAGACGCCATTCATTACAATAAGAGGATCTTGACCTCCACCAGTCATCCCTCCATCCGCCACCACTAATCCCTCCTTCCCCATCAGTCATCTCTTCATCCTCCCACACTCATCCCTTCATCCTTCACCACTCATCCCTCTATCCCCCACCACTCATCCCGCCATCCTCCACCACTCATCCCCCTGTCCTCCACCACTCATACCTCTGTCCTCCACCAGTCATCCATCCATCCGCCACCACTAATTCCTCCTTCCACATCAGTCATCTCTTCATCCTCCACCACTGATTCCTCCATCCTCTACCACTCATCCCTCTGTCCTCCACCACTCATCCATTCATCCTCCACCACTAATCCCTCCTTCCCCATCACTCATCATTTTATCCTCCAACACTCATCCCTCTGTCCTCCACCACACATCTATTCATCCTCCACCACTCATCCCTCCATCCTCCACCATTCATCCCTTCATGCTCCACCATTCATCCCTTCATCCTCCACCACTAATCCCTTCATCCTCTGTGTGTAGCTCAGTGTTGAGTATGTAGTTCAGTGTTGTGTGTATGTAGCTCTGTGTTCTGTGTGTACCTCTGTGTTGTGTGTATGTAGCTCTGTGTTGTGTGTGTATCTCTGTGTTGTGTGTGTCTAGCTCTGTGTTGTGTGGGTAGCTCTGTGTTGTGTGTCTAGCTCTGTGTTGTGTGTGTAGCTCTGTGTTGTGTGTGTAGCTCTGTGTTCTGTGTGTACCTCTGTGTTGTGTGTGTGTATGTAGCTCTGTGTTGTGTGTGTATCTCTGTGTTGTGTGTGTCTAGCTCTGTGTTGTGTGTGTAGCTCTGTGTTGTGTGTGTAGCTCTGTGTTGTGTGTGTGTCTAGCTCTGTGTTGTGTGTGTAGCTCTGGGTTGTGTGTGTAGCTCTGTGTTCTGTGTGTAGCTCTGTGTTGTGGGTATGTAGCTCTGTGTTCTGTGTGTACCTCTGTGTTTTGTGTGTGTGTGTAGCTCTGTGTTGTGTATGTAGCTCAGTGTTTTGTTTGTAGCTCTGTGTTCTGTGTGTAGCTCTGTGTTGTGTGTATGTAGCTCTGTGTTCTGTGTGTACCTCTGTGTTGTGTGTGTAGCTCTGTGCTGTGTATGTAACTCTGTGTTGTGTGTGTAGCTCTGTGTTGTGTGTGTGTAGCTTTGTGTTCTGTATGTACCTGTGTGTGTGTGTGTGTGTGTATGTAGCTCTGTGTTGTGTGTATGTAGCTCTGTGTTGTGTGTATGTAGCTCTGTGTTGTGTGTGTAGCTCTGTGTTGTGTATGTAGCTCTGTGTTGTGTGTGTAGCTCTGTGTTGCGTGTGTGTAGCTCTGTGTTGTGTATGTAGCTCTGTGTTGTGTGTGTAGCTCTGTGTTGCGTGTGTGTAGCTCTGTGTTGTGTATGTAGCTCTGTGTTGTGTGTGTAGCTCTGTGTTGCGTGTGTGTAGCTCTGTGTTGTGTATGTAGCTCTGTGTTGTGTGTGTAGCTCTGTGTTGCGTGTGTGTAGCTCTGTGTTGTGTGTGTAGCTCTGTGTTGCGTGTGTGTAGCTCTGTGTTGTGTATGTAGCTCTGTGTTGTGTGTGTAGCTCTGTGTTGCGTGTGTGTAGCTCTGTGTTGTGTATGTAGCTCTGTGTTGTGTATGTAGCTCTGTGTGTGTGTGTGTGTGTGTGTAGATCTGTGTTATGTGTGTGTAGCTCTGTGTTGTGTATGTAGCTCAGTGTAGTGTATGTTGCTCAATGTTGTGTGTGTAGCTCTGTGTTCTGTGTGTACCTATGTGTTGTGTGTGTGTAGCTCTGTGTTGTGTGTATGTAGCTCTGTGTTGTGTGTGTAGCTCTGTGTTGTGTATGTAGCTCTGTGTAATGTGTAGCTCTGTGTTCTGTGTGTAGCTCTGTGTTGTGGGTATGTAGCTCTGTGTTCTATGTGTACCTCTGTGTTGTGTGTTGTGTGTGTAGCTCTGTGTTGTGTGTATGTAGCTCTGTGTTGTGTTTGTCTAGCTCTGTGTTGTGTGTGTGTAGCTCTGTGTTCTGTGTGTAGCTCTGTGTTGTGGGTATGTAGCTCTGTGTTCTATGTGTACCTCTGTGTTGTGTGTTGTGTGTGTAGCTCTGTGTTGTGTGTATGTAGCTCTGTGTTGTGTTTGTCTAGCTCTGTGTTGTGTGTGTGTAGCTCTGTGTTGTGTATGTAGCTCTGTGTTGTGTTGGTCTAGCTCTGTGTTGCGTGTGTGTAGCTCTGTGTTGTGTATGTAGCTCTGTGTTGTGTATGTAGCTCTGTGTTGTGTATGTAGCTCTGTGTTGCGTGCGTGTAGCTCTGTGTTGTGTATGTAGCTCTGTGTTGTGTGTATGTAGCTCTGTGTTGTGTATGTAGCTCTGTGTTGCATGTGTGTAGCTCTGTGTTGTGTATGTAGCTCTGTGTTGTGTGTATGTAGCTATGTGTTGTGTGTGTAGCTCTGTGTTGCGTGTGTAGCTCTGTGTTGTGTATGTAGCTCGGTGTTGTGTGTATAGCTCTGTGTTGTGTATATGTAGCTCTGTGTTGTGTGAGTAGCTCTTTGTTGTGTTTGTCTAGCTCTGTGTTGCGTGTGTGTAGCTCTGTGTTGTGTATGTAGCTCTGTGTTGTGTGTATGTAGCTCTGTGTTGTGTATGTAGCTCAGTGTTGTGTTTGTAGCTCTGTGTTCTGTGTGTAGCTCTGTGTTGTGTGTATGTAGCTCTGTGTTGTGTATGTAACTCTGTGTTGTGTGTGTAGCTCTGTGTTGTGTGTGTGTGTAGCTTTGTGTTCTGTATGTACCTGTGTGTGTGTGTGTGTGTGTGTGTGTGTGTGTGTGTGTGTGTGTGTGTGTGTATGTAGCTCTGTGTTGTGTATGTAGCTCCGTGTTGTGTGTGTAGCTCTGTGTTGTGTGTGTGTGTAGCTTTGTGTTCTGTATGTACCTGTGTGTGTGTGTGTGTGTGTAGCTCTGTGTTGTGTGTGTGTGTAGCTTTGTGTTCTGTATGTACCTGTGTGTGTGTGTGTGTGTGTGTGTGTGTGTGTGTGTGTGTGTATGTAGCTCTGTGTTGTGTATGTAGCTCCGTGTTGTGTGTATGTAGCTCTGTGTTCTGTGTGTGTCTAGCTCTGTGTTGTGTATGTAGCTCTGTGTTGTGTGTGTAGCTCTGTGTTGTGTATGTAGCTCTGTGTTGTGTGTATGTAGCTCTGTGTTGTGTGTGTAGCTCTGTGTTGTGTGTATGTAGCTCTGTGTTGTGTGAGTAGCTCTGTGTTGTGTTTGTCTAGCTCTGTGTTGCATGTGTGTAGCTCTGTGTTGTGTATGTAGCTCTGTGTTGTGTCTGTGTAGCTCTGTGTTGTGTATGTAGCTCAGTGTTTTGTTTGTAGCTCTGTGTTCTGTGTGTAGCTCTGTGTTGTGTGTATGTAGCTCTGTGTTCTGTGTGTACCTCTGTGTTGTGTGTTGTGTGTGTAGCTCTGTGTTGTGTGTATGTAGCTCTGTGTTGTGTGTATGTAGCTCTGTGTTCTGTGTGTACCTCTGTGTTGTGTGTGTAGCTCTGTGTTGTGTATGTAACTCTGTGTTGTGTGTGTAGCTCTGTGTTGTGTGTATGTAGCTCTGTGTTGTGTGTGTCTAGCTCTGTGTTGTGTATGTAGCTCTGTGTTGTGTGTGTAGATCTGTGTTATGTGTATGTAGCTCTGTGTTGTGTGTGTAGATCTGTGTTATGTGTATGTAGCTCTGTGTTATGTGTGTGTAGCTCTGTGTTGTGTATGTAGCTCAGTGTAGTGTATGTTGCTCAATGTTGTGTGTGTAGCTCTGTGTTCTGTGTGTACCTATGTGTTGTGTGTGTGTAGCTCTGTGTTGTGTGTATGTAGCTCTGTGTTGTGTGTGTAGCTCTGTGTTGTGTGTGTGTAGCTCTGTGTTGTGTATGTAGCTCTGTGTTGTGTGAGTAGCTCTGTGTTCTGTGTGTACCTATGTGTTGTGTGTGTGTAGCTCTGTGTTGTGTGTGTAGCTCTGTGTTGTGTATGTAGCTCTGTGTAATGTGTAGCTCTGTGTTCTGTGTGTAGCTCTGTGTTGTGGGTTTGTAGCTCTGTGTTCTATGTGTACCTCTGTGTTGTGTGTGTAGCTCTGTGTTGTGTGTATGTAGCTCTGTGTTGTGTTTGTCTAGCTCTGTGTTGTGTGTGTGTAGCTCTGTGTTGTGTATGTAGCTCTGTGTTGTGTGAGTAGCTCTGTGTTGTGTTTGTCTAGCTCTGTGTTGCGTGTGTGTAGCTCTGTGTTGTGTATGTAGCTCTGTGTTGTGTATGTAGCTCTGTGTTGCGTGCGTGTAGCTCTGTGTTGTGTATGTAGCTCTGTGTTGTGTGTATGTAGCTCTGTGTTGTGTATGTAGCTCTGTGTTGCGTGTGTGTAGCTCTGTGTTGTGTATGTAGCTCTGTGTTGTGTGTATGTAGCTATGTGTTGTGTGTGTAGCTCTGTGTTGCGTGTGTAGCTCTGTGTTGTGTATGTAGCTCGGTGTTGTGTGTATGTAGCTCTGTGTTGTGTGTGTAGCTCTGTGTTGTGTATATGTAGCTCTGTGTTGTGTGAGTAGCTCTTTGTTGTGTTTGTCTAGCTCTGTGTTGCGTGTGTGTAGCTCTGTGTTGTGTATGTAGCTCTGTGTTGTGTGTATGTAGCTCTGTGTTGTGTGTGTAGCTCTGTGTTGTGTGTATGTAGCTCTGTGTTGTGTATGTAGCTCAGTGTTGTGTTTGTATCTCTGTGTTCTGTGTGTAGCTCTGTGTTGTGTGTATGTAGCTCTGTGTTCTGTGTGTATCTCTGTGTTGTGTGTGTAGCTCTGTGTTGTGTATGTAACTCTGTGTTGTGTGTGTAGCTCTGTGTTGTGTGTGTGTGTGTAGCTTTGTGTTCTGTATGTACCTGTGTGTGTGTGTGTATGTAGCTCTGTGTTGTGTATGTAGCTCTGTGTTGTGTGTATGTAGCTCTGTGTTGTGTGTGTCTAGCTCTGTGTTGTGTATGTAGCTCTGTGTTGTGTGTGTAGCTCTGTGTTGCATGTATGTAGCTCTGTGTTGTGTGTGTAGATCTGTGTTATGTGTGTGTAGCTCTTTGTTGTGTATGTAGCTCTGTGTTGTGTATGTAGCTCTGTGTTATGTGTGTGTAGCTCTGTGTTGTGTATGTAGCTCTGTGTTGTGTGTGTAGCTTTGTGTTGTGTATGTAGCTCTGTGTTGCATGTGTGTGTAGCTCTGTGTTGTGTATGTAGCTAGGTGTTGTGTGTATGTAGCTCTGTGTTGTGTGTGTGTGTGTGTGTGTGTGTAGCTCTGTGTTGTGTATGTAGATCAGTGTAGTGTATGTTGCTCAATGTTGTGTGTGTAGCTCTGTGTTCTGTGTGTACCTATGTGTTGTGTGTGTGTAGCTCTGTGTTGTGTGTGTAGCTCTGTGTTGTGTGTGTACCTCTGTGTTGTGTGTGTGTAGCTCTATGTTGTGTATTTAGTTCTGTGTTGTGTGTATAACTCTGTGTTGTGTATGTAGTTCTGTGTTGTGTGTGTAGCTCTGTGTTGTGTGTATGTAGCTCTGTGTTGCGTATGTAGCTCTGTTTTGTGTGTGTAGCTCTGTGTTGCATGTGTAGCTCTGTGTTGCGTATGTAGCTCTGTGTTGTGTGTGTGTAGCTCTGTGTTGTGTCTGTGTAGCTCTGTGTTGTGTGTGTAGCTCTGTGTTGCGTATGTAGCTCTGTGTTGTGTGTATGTAGCTCTGTGTTGTGTCTGTGTAGCTCTGTGTTGCATATGTAGCTCTGTGTTGTGTGTATGTAGCTCTGTGTTGTGTCTGTGTAGCTCTGTGTTGTGTCTGTGTAGCTCTGTGTTGTGTGTGTAGCTGTGTGTTGTGTGTATGTAGCTCTGTGTTGTGTCTGTGTAGCTCTGTGTTGTGTCTGTGTAGCTCTGTGTTGTGTGTGTAGCTCTGTGTTGTGTATGTAGCTGTGTTGTGTATGTAGCTCTGTGTTGTGTCTGTGTAGCTCTGTGTTGTGCGTGTAGCTCTGTGTTGTGTGTATGTAGCTCTGTGTTGCGCGTGTAGCTCTGTGTTGTGTGTATGTAGCCCTGTGTTGTGTGTGTGTAGCTCTGTGTTGTGTTATGTCTCATCAGGGATCTGGAGGTTCTACCATGTCACTGTGTTCTGCTTTACATGGTTTAAAAGACAATAAAAGTTTCTTGATGACTGAATGAAAGACATTTACTTGAAGAAGAACACTAGATGGCAGTAAGTGAATGCTTTGTGAGGAAACATGGTGGCGTGTGTCAGAGTGTAACTTCAGAAGGTTTATTACAAATATGATCATTTATAGATACAAATTATAGAGATATCATTTATTGACTTTAATAAAGTTTATAATGTTCAAATGATCACAGATCAAAACATCAATCCATATCTTTTTATTCATTCTTCTGAAGTCCCACAGATTTTAAAAGATACATTTAATTTCTTGAAAACATCACATCAAACAACAGATCCCTTAGGATCTTATCAGATGATCTGGTGGAAATCTACAAGTTTGTAATATCTGCACAATTACTTCCCTGAACAATTCCTCCAAACTCCTGCAGTGCTGAGAAGCAGTGAAGAATTACGACTCTCTGGTTTCTCACTGGAGCTAAAGGTGAGATGTTTGCGATCAGCTTTTTTACTGAAATGTGTTCGATCGTGTGAACTCGTGAAGGGCTCTTCTGGTTTGTGTGATTCTTCTTTAAAATTGAGAAGTGACTTTAGGTTTGTGAAAAGTTCTATATTGATGAATGAATCATGGCTTCTGCAGTTTATCATTAAAACCCTATGAAGGAGCTCAGAACCTTGTAACTCTCCAAAAGAACCCTCAAGGGTTTTGCTCATGGAGGTCACATGTCACACTTGGATGATGAAAAGAAAAAAAAAAACAACATAAAAAAACGTATGAATGTAGAATTTGAACTCATGCCAGGAGCTGGAAGGCGAGAAACTTGCAGAAACCTGCTCCAGGTTTCAGTCTTCAGAGCAGCTGCACACAACACAAAGCTCTCAGTCATCTGGCTGATGGACCTCAGTGACGCATAGATAAATAACTACTATCTCACAGGAATGCTCTTAAGGGTTGACATGTACGGCTTGTTCTGTGTTATTATAAGTGGCCTAAAGGGCATTTCTGTGTACATTTCAAAGCTGGTGCTGAAAGCTGAGTGGAAACTCCACTGCATGCACATTTCATCAGCAGACACCATTCTCTCCAGAAGCCTGGTCTATCAAAACCAACCTGTCCAGATTTTATATAATAAAACAGTTTATATTAAATGTGATGAAGCAGTTTTAATACTCTTTTCTTCTCTTGGTGTCAGTGAAGTGTTCACTCTGCTCAGGACAACAGTTCAACTATTTACAAGATAAAGTGTTAAAGGGCTTCATGAGGGTTGAGTTACTAGGAATTGGAGATCCTGGGGCGTCGGCAATAGGAACCAGCGTGAGCTCGTGGAGCAGTGGAGCATTCGCTGTAAACTCTTTATAAGAATAGTGATAGTGTGGAAGCTGCACAAAGGGAATTTGGGCATCATTGCCAGTTTGGATGTCATGATGGTGTCCCTCATGCGATCACAGCATGGGCGTTTCAATACTAAGATGCAGCTCGACACAACACTCATGCGTGTTGTGGATCGGAGTGGTGAGGCGTGGGCTCCTCACGATGAAGCTCCAACAGCCTCGATATACTCTGGCATGTGGTCTGTTCAGCATCTTTATATACTTTACTACACTACTTTAATAAACTTTATTATTGAAGCTAAACCTGTTTCTTCAGGACTCTGACCCTGAAATTCCCTTTGTGCATCTCTCACATTATCACAATTCTCAGCAAACGTTTCACTGCTCCATGATAACTAACAGCAAG